>JAGXJF010002454.1:0-134444 GCA_019208055.1 Stipa capillata
AGACATATCTATTCTTACCCATCCATTAGTTAAGGATATATTCGACCATATGAATATGTATGTATGGCAAGTTTAACAAGGAATGCTTTAAACAGATATGACATGGGCATCTTTCTAATATATAAACTATCATAGGTAGCATATACCATATATACAAACATTATATCCTTAGAGGCGGTCTTTTTCTTACCACTTATACTTATGTAGGATAATTGTATTTAACTATTAATTTTTGTACGGTGCTCATAGGAACGTCCAAAGTTTCTTTTGTTGAACTTAGGAACGTCCATTTCTCCAGTTTTATTATAAGTCAATTTTAGTTTTTGTTTCTTTGAATATTTTGTTATTGTCTGGAGATATCTGATCTTTCAAATTTGTTTTCTTGTATTTTCAGTTTGCTGAAATATTGTTTACTCCTGAGTAGATTAAATTTGTGCTTATATTTTTTTTTATGTTTGTATTATTTCGTCAATATTAGGTTAGTTGCCGTCATATATATACAACAGAATTAGTAAATCACCCTATGTAACTTCAAAAAATGGTATGTTGTTCAAGATGGCCCTATTTAGACGCTAACGATTAAAGGAATGCTGTTTAAACTTGAATTCATTTTCTTATATAATATGTGGCTGAAAGTTAGAGGTAACAACTAGGGATCAAATGTGCAATCCGGGCATAGGATTAGATGTCCGTGAAAACATTGTTGCCGTAAGACGGAGATATGTAAATGAAACATATGCAATAAATTTGTCGAATCAATACAACAGCCATATACATGCAACACACAATATAGATTCAATATTTAAGGAAATAAATGCTAGATTTTCAGAAAGCAAACTCACAATTTAGTTGTTGCATTGATATGATGTTGTAACAAACTCATTGTACAATGAAAACAGATTTGTTAGATCAAATGCAATTGTCTATTCATCCTAGTGGAAACTTTTTTCTCTGTTCGTTGGAAACATTTTTCTTGTGCTATGAAACATTTTTTGGTTCTATAGAAACATCTTTCTTGAGTGATGAAAACATTGGTGAGTCATGTAACAAATTTTTTGGATGAATGCAATAATTCGTTCTGATGATTACAACAATTTCTTTGGCAATAGAAACAATCACGTACACTTAGACTAGCCATAGTGCGGGTAACTTAGCTAGTAACTTAGGGTCCAGGTCAGCAAATTTGCTTATGTGGCAATGAGTTAATGAGGAGAGAGGTAATTAGAGTAACCTATTTGGTTACCGTAACATAGCACACAGCACGAGAAGTTTTTAATGCTAAATCGATCCAGTGCGGCCACGGTAGATTATTTTCGTGTCTTGATCCATGTAATGCTAAATATGTTTTATATATTTTAATGATATTATATTGTCACTTTATTATTTATTATGGATCAATTCCATGTTGTGTTCATGTATTTATCCGTGTGTACCAACAAGCAAAATTTTAGATTAATACATGTCACAAATAGATCACAATGTTGAAGTACTACTTTAGATCCTACAAAGTAATAAATGAAGATCTCTATGTTATCACACCTATGACACTACCCACTATGGAGATAGTAACATAGACTAGTAACATATGCATGTTACTACTCTAAGTTACTCCCCACTATGACTAGCCTTATTAGATGGAAAGTAGAATAAACGGCTATGTAGTATTTCGAGCAAAATGTCCGTCAGACGTCAGATGGGAAGAGTTTCCCAAGTCTTTATTACTCTTGAACGGCAAGTGCCCACCTCTTACTTCTTACAGCGAAATAGTAATGTCAACTATTGGATCTTCCAAAATTGATGTTTAAAATAAGTTGAGTGCGCCTTAACAAAACTCCTGAAGATTATACGTTACGTGTCCCTAATGGTTACGTGTTTTTCATTCAGAAACTTCACCGCTTGCCCCCGACCGGACGAGCAGCAGAATGCCGCTGGTGGCCGGCGCGTCTGCTGGTTCCGTCGCGTTTGTTATATGCATGAGTCCCTTGATTTGGTTTCTTTTGCGCCGCCGGAAGCGAAAGCGCATGGCGAGAGAACAAGTAGGCGCTTTCGACGATGAGCCCTTGGAAGACGAGTTCGAGCAAGGGACCGGACCCAGGCGGATTCGCTACAGCAATCTGGCTCTCGCCACTAGGTACTTCTCTGACGAGGAGAAGCTCGGAGAAGGAGGCTTCGGCTCGGTGTACAAAGGATTCTTGAAGGAGCTGAAAGTTCACGTAGCTATAAAAAGAGTGTCCAAGAGCTCCAAGCAGGGGAGGAAGGAGTATATCTCAGAGGTGAAGATCATAAGCCGGCTGAGGCATCGAAACCTGGTGCAGCTAATCGGCTGGTGCCATGGTGGCGGCGAGCTCTTGCTTGTCTACGAGCTTATGCCCAACGGCAGCCTTGACACTCATCTTTACAGTTCAAACAACGTATTATCGTGGCCACTCAGGTAAGAACGTATAATTAATATACTAGTATATATATATTGTAAGGGAGTGTCTATTTCTAAGTCGACTTAGAAATAACTATTTCTAAGTCAATGATCCTAAGCGTTAATTTTTGATTCAATGGTTAATTGAGTAGTTGCATATTTTAGAAATTATGTGTAATTTCAGATCTAAAAATGTGCAACTGAGCATAACTGAGCAGTTGCACATTTTCTATACTTAAAGTTGCACACGCAACTTAGGTATAAAAAAATGTGTAATTGGGTCGACTGAGAAATAAAATAAAAATTTCTCAGTCGATTGAGAAATAACAATTCCGATATTGTAAGTATTAATTTTCTCGATCGCGTCTGTCCAGATGATTTTATATAGTCTCGTGTTGTTTTTAGGCATGAGATCGTGCTCGGATTAGGCTCTGCACTTCTCTACCTGCATCAGGACTGGGAGCAATGCGTTCTGCACAGGGACATCAAGCCAAGCAACATCATGCTAGATGCGTCGTTCAACGCCAAGCTCGGCGATTTTGGGCTCGCGAGGCTCGTCGACCACGGACGGAGATCGTACACGACAGCGGTTGCAGGTACGATGGGGTACATGGACCCTGAGTGCATGGTCACTGGCAAGACGAGCGTTGAGTCCGATGTCTACAGCTTCGGCGTCGTCCTCCTCGAGATCGCCTGTGGTAGGCGGCCCGCGGTGGCTCGGGAAGAAGAGGACATAATCCATCTTGTGCAATGGGTTTGGGACTCATGGGGAAGTGGAAGGATCTTTGACGCAGCCGATGCGCGGCTCAACATGGAGTTTGATGAGCGGGAGATGGAGTGTGTGATGGTCGTTGGGCTCTGGTGCGCACACCCTGACCGCATGCTGAGGCCATCCATCAGGGAGGTGGTCAGTGTGCTGCGGTTCGAGGCGCCATTGCCGAGCCTCCCGGCAAAGATGCCAGTCGCGACGTTCAAGCCGGCGTTTGATTCTTCTGTTTCTGCATCGCTGCTGTCAGGCTGCAGATGACATACCTTGAAAGATTATGAGCTTGCATGAGATAGATTATTAAAGCACTAGTCGTCAGTCCGTGCACTACGCACGGGTTAGATTCTCGCGTAATCAAACTCGATTTGGTAAATAGGTTGGTACATATTCATTTACCTGGTTTGTTGGGCAAAAAGGGCCAAATATCACTGACAGGCGGCAGATGGCAGGCCCTAACAGATTCAGAGATTGTTTATTTGAGCACTAGCGAATAATGTGTTATGTAGATACATTTTAGAAAATAATACTTTTATAATATAATCTTTATGTTATATATATATATATATATATATATATATATATATATATATATATATAAGTTAATATTGCGACTCATAGATTATTATATTTCTAGAATAGTTTAATACTAATACTAAAATCAGACTACTGATCCTCGATCTTTCGAGAAAAAAGTTACATAACCCCCTCTGCTCAGCGCCTTCAACTACACCATTTCCCCTCGCAACGTGGTCATAAACCCTCTCCGGTGAACAAACCCCAGGCGGAGGCGGGCCGCTAGCTCCTTCCACCGGAGCACGCCGGCCACCGCCAAGGTACTCTCCTCTCCTCCGAACCTGCATTGATTTGTTCAGCTGGCGACGAACGCTAGCTCGCTTCGATTGTTCGGAGAATTTTGTTCTGGTATACTACTCCCATTGCTGTGAGCAATCCAACCCAAATATTTCTATCTGGTATTTGTGCGTGTGTTCAGGTGGTTCTTCTACTAGTGATTAGCCAATTGATTGAAGTTCATAGCAAGAAAATTATCTATGGTTTAGGTGTGCATCTGCATATATGTGATTAACTGATTGATTTGTCTTGCCAGTTGTAGTCTGGGTTAGTAATCACTGAAATGACAGATGTGTCCAGGCTGGATAATATCATCGGCACACACCTGGGGGTTCTTGCTACAGGTGCAGCACCCCAACCAGCCGTGCCTCTCCGTGAAAAGTATTTTACACGGTCTCCACGGGCTCTCCACGGGCTTGATCTATTGTACCGGGTTCGCCTGGCTTTTGCAGCAAACTGGGGTATTCTCATGGCATTTGGGATCCTCCCAGTTATTCTACCTGAGGCTATAGTGCAGGTCCGTGGGCCTGCGGCTCTGAACGTGAACATCAGTTTTCCTATGCTTCTGTAAGTACTGATTCTGCTCGCTGACTCTTAACTGGAAGCACCATTACCTTCCTAGACATAACTTGCTGCCATGCAAAGGGAGTTAGCACACATGCCATCATTTTCTAGATTTCTTTGGATAGCAATCACTGATCGTCGTAAGTGAGTACTTGTGAGCTGAGGGTCTAATGCTGTGAGTTTGACCCCTTGCAACAGATCTTTTAAATTCCAGGGCAATGTGCACCGTGCTTGTTTTTGGTGGTTCACATTTCGTTGTTAATCGTCTGCTTTTCCTAATTCTACAGTTGTATTTATGAAATTCAGGGATGGGGCGCAGAAGGTGCTGGGGATATTCATTACCATTCTGATGGCTATTGGCTTTGCACTATTTTCTGTCATTCTGGAGAAAGTTAGCACAGGCATTGCAGTTCTCATCATTCTCCAAGTTTTCTTCTCTGGTATTGCTGTCATCTATCTTGACGAGGTCCTAAAGAAGGGATATGGGTTGTTACCAAGTAACTCTTTGCTCACTGCCACCAATATTTGGTAAGGTTTTAAAGCTAAAAAGCATCATAGTTGAATCAGTTTATTGCTCGTACATTGACACTTGTCTCGTTTTTGTACAGTGTAAGTGTTCTGTGGAGCAAAGGCTGACAGGTGCCCAGCCTGACTCGATGTCTAGGAACGAATTTTGGAGTCACATTTACAAGGCAGCTTGTCTTGGTGTACTGGGATTATGCATGCTGTGGCTGCCGTGTATCGGTACCTTGAGAAGGGGGGGGGAGAGGGGGGCGTGTCTGGAGAGGCCGGTATCTTGGGCCTCTGATCGACTATAGGCAATGACCATAATACCCGTAACACTTGTCAACAAAGAGAGAAAGAAAAGGCTGGAATGTAAATACTGATCTTACTTGCAGCGAGAACTAGAACGTCGTTAGGGCAGCTGGCATATAGCATGCTATGCTTGCCTTTTTCTGTTCGTTTTGGGTCCTGATAGTGAATTGAGAAAATCTAGTCTGTGCAGCCCCTCGAAAGCCTCCTGTGTGTAGTGGTTTGCTGGCAATTCTTTCTTTGACTTTTACAGGTTCCGATCACTGATAGTCTGATCATTTCATGCTCTCTATGCATTTGAGATCGAACTATTAAGACGTATATACTTGAGATCAAACTGTTAACACTCTATTAATTGAGATCATGCCGTATGTGTTTGTCCATGAACTTAACCTGATGGTTTGACAACTTGCTTGTGCTGGAAGACATTTGGAGCCACATGCATATAAACAACGTAACTCCGCCGTGGTCACAGTTCTTCGGCGCCGTTCTGCTGATGCCATTAGACTATGTGTTATGTAAATCAGACGAGTTGAAAAGTATAGAACTAATACACATGCTGCATTAGTTCCTTGGAAAATCGAACATTTTTCATTCTTTTCTATGGAGCAAACCTGCCATGCTGCTGAATACTGATGACGAAGTCCGAGACCAACAAGCCGACACATGACGGTGTCCAACACTTTCCCAACCACTATACACATTTAACACGACAGCTTTGAAACCTTCATCCATATGTCTCAAAGCTCTCAGCTGATCAGCTCCTACTCAGCTACTACTTTTCAGGAAAATAATGCGCGTCTCTGGTCCTACCAGAGCTGACCAACTCAAACCAGACCAGACTGCACTGCTGCGAGTGCAGTTAAAGAACCACACCGGCGGCAGCCTCCGACCGCCGCATGGCCGCCGGTGCACTGCTGTCAGGGTCGCCGGTCGGATCGGATATATAGGATCTTTGTTCAGGTTAGCCGCGTGCATTTTATGATATCTGAACTTGATAGGAACTTGCTTGAAACGATAGTGATTGGAGCAAAGACTGACTTGTTCTGAGCAGAAAAAATTGGCCGGCAAAGTACATCATCCAAATGGCATTATTTGACACGGTCCGAAGTCCAAACCTATTTATCAGCTGAAGACAGATTCTAAGCAGAAAAGATAATGAGGCGTGCTACTACTTTCTAAGTCACTAATCTTAATCTAAACCTGCTCTTAAGAAAAATATGCATGTAGAAAGACACCAAGAGGTCTGAGAGAAGTGAAGTCGCATAGTCATACAAGAAATTGTTCAGCAAAGATAGGAAATTAGGAAAGAAAGTAACAAAGGCCAGTGCTTTTGACCTTTGTTAGGATCATCCTGGCGACGGCGTTCCGTTGCCGACCGCCGGCCACCGTCCATGGCTTCCTGGCACGTCCTTCTCCTCCTCACCGTCGTTGCCTCGCTCTGCGCCGCGGCAGTTGGTCAGGACGGCAAGATCCTGCTGCCGTTCAATCCTAGCTGCTCGACAACCGGCAACTACACCGACGGCAGCCAGTACAAGAAAAACCTGGACGAGCTCCTCGCTGGCCTCCCCGCGGCCGCCGCCGGCAACGGCTGGTTCTACAACGGCACGGCCGGGGGTCCGGGCCCCGACCAGGTGTTCGGCCTCATCATGTGCTACGCCGACCGCAACGCGACGGAGTGCCGTGACTGCCTCACCCGGGCGCCCGCCGGGATCGCCACGACGGTGTGCCCGCGCAGCCGGGACGTGCGCGCCGCGTACCATGCTTGCGTGCTCCGGTACTCGGCCGCGCCGTTCGCCGCCACGGCGGACCTCGAAGAGGCCTTCTTCGTGCGCGCGCTCGCGCCCGTCGCCGTCAACCCGGACACCATGCTCAACGCGTGGCTCCGGCTCATGACCGACCTCACGGGCCGGGCCGCGAGCTCGCCGTCGCGGGTGGCGAACGCGACCACGCGGTACGACGCGGCCTCGACGGTGTACGGGCTCGCGCAGTGCACGAGGGACCTCAACGAGCTGGAGTGCAGCACGTGCCTCTCCTCGATGGTCGGGCAGCTGAGGAAACGCTTCACCAACGAGACCGGCGGCGCCATCAAGGCGTATAGCTGCTACGTGAGGTACGAGCTTGGTGCCTTCGACATCACCCTGCCGCCTGTGCCGGCGCAGCCGCCGCCGTCGTCTCCACGGCCTGGAGGTCAGTCTCCCATGCATTGTAGTCGCGTCTTTGCAGGCATGGAGTAGATTCTTGGTCCTGCATAATGCAACATGAGATGCTAATGCAGTGTTATTCATGAAATTTTCCCCACAGAATCATCGTCTTTTTCCAGAATTGTGATCGGCCTCTCTGTCGGTTCTGTGTTGTTCTCGATCATTCTCATCTTCTTGCTCTGTCTCTTTCTACGGCGGCGATGGCGAAAGCAGGCTAAAATCCTTGAGGGGGCAAGGGAGCAAGAGCTGGAAGATGGCAGCTTCTTCGACGACGATCCTGCCATGAAAGACGACTTCGAGAAAGGGACCGGGCCGAAGCGGTTTCGCTACAGCGAGCTGGCCATCGCCACCGACAACTTCGCCGAGGAGAAGAAGCTCGGGGAAGGTGGCTTCGGCTCGGTGTATAGAGGATTCCTCAAAGAAATGAACCTTGAGGTGGCTATCAAAAGAGTTTCCAAGGGATCCAAGCAGGGGAGGAAGGAGTATGCCTCTGAGGTGAGGATCATAAGCCGGCTCCGGCACCGGAACCTCGTGCAGCTCATCGGATGGTGCCACGGCGGCGGCGAGCTGCTCCTCGTCTACGAGCTGATGCCCAACGGCAGCCTCGACACGCACCTGTACAAAGCCAAGAATGCCGTGCTGCCATGGCCGGTCAGGTACGCATCAGTGGAGCAAAAGCATAGCATGTCACTCTACAATTTCTTTAGGCTTAGGCTGATAAGTGATATCCATTTCAGGCATGAGATTGTGCTCGGTGTGGGCTCTGCCCTTCTCTACCTGCACCAGGAGTGGGAGCAGTGCGTCCTGCACAGGGACATCAAGCCAAGCAACATCATGCTGGACGCGTCGTTCAGCGCCAAGCTCGGCGACTTTGGGCTCGCCAGGCTCGTCGACCACGGGCGAGGATCACACACCACGGTGCTCGCCGGCACGATGGGGTACATGGACCCGGAATGCATGATCACCGGTAAGACCAACGCCGAGTCAGATGTTTACGGCTTTGGCGTCGTCCTCCTTGAGATCGCCTGCGGCAGACGGCCTATTGTGACGACTCAGCAAGAGGATGACACGATCCACCTGGCTCAATGGGTCTGGGATTCGTACGGCAGGGGAAGGATCCTTGACGCCGCCGATGAGCGGCTGGAGGGGGAATTCGACGGCCGGGAGATGGAGTGCGTGATGATCGTCGGGCTGTGGTGTGCTCACCCTGATCGGAGCCTGAGACCGTCTATCAGGCAGGCTGTCAACGTGCTGCGGTTCGAGGCGCCGCTGCCGAGCCTCCCTGAAAGGATGCCGGTGGCAACCTTCATGCCGCCGGTTAATGCTTTCCATTATTATACATCTTCGGCTGTAACAGGCGATGGCAGCAACACTTGTACATCTTCAGTTGTGACAGGCGTCAGCAGCAGCAATGGCACCACTCAATCAAGCTCGACGGAGACATCCTCGTTGCTGAAATGAGTCACAGATCAATATTTTTTGTACAGTTGTAGTATCAAAATGATTTTGACACTGTGTAGAGGCGCGTCATGTTCTAGTAATAAGGTATTCAGTCATAGAAGTTACAACTGCAGAAACGGAAATACGTCTATGAACACTGACAGCAGAATTTTTGTTATCTCATCTGTTATTGCCCCACCAGAGAAAAAGGACCTGGGGAAGGTCGATCATCACCTCTTTATTCACAAAGTATATATACTCCAGTCTTTCCTGTTTCAATCATTTACAGCATCACTTCCCCAACCTTACACCCATCCGGTCTCTTCAGTTTCCTTCGCCTTCTGCCCTTCTTTCCATAGGATCACAGTGAAGGGGAAGTACAATGGATGATCCTCCATAAACTGCACTAGGACTAGACAGCAGTAGCAACTGGCGTGTCAGGGTGAGCACCCCATTCAGTCCACGATCCATCATATACTGCAACGTCAGTTTTGCCGAGGCGATGGAGGCCCTAAAACGAGTACATAAATTTCAGCAATACAATTTAGCATCAGCAAAGGAAATGTTGCAGTCTCAGGTCCCAGGTAGATCTTACCAAAGCTAATACACATGCTGTCACACCAGTGCCGCAAGAGGTCACGAGGGGTTGATCAAGTGATATACCTGATGTCAAAGCACACCAGAGTAATTAAAAAGATTGTCATGGCTATGGCCATATTTTTATTTTTGACACTAAGCTATTGCACTGCTTCACTAAATACGACTACAAAATAAGAAAGGGTGCCAGCAACAACATATACAAATATGTAACAAAGCTTCACACAAGACCAATCTTGTTAATGGCTCTTTCGACAAATCCAGAGTTAGAAGTCTTAAAAATTCTAGAAACCATACTGCGCATGAAAGCATGAGCTTGAGCCACCAGGTATCATACTCATAAGCAGGCCAGCAAAGACTGGCATAGCTCGCTAAGCTCTGATGGGTGGATCTTGAACCCAATCATCAATCTTTACAAGAACACAAATAAGAAGAGGCTAGATATTTGAAACAATCCAGAAGATTAGTTTAGCAGTTAACATGAACAAATGCGTTCAGAATGGGTAAGAAAGAGGCTTCCAATCAAGACAAACACAACCTGACTACTGGAGGGCATCATCAGCAGGAGAAAGTATTTGGAAATTACATGGATGAAACAAAATACCTTCTTGCTCAAATCGTTTACGGAGCTCATCTGGAGGTAATAGCTTTTGTGAACTGTCAAGCACCTGCAGAAAGTCCATGAAGACTTAGCAACATCTTTGGCAATATGTGCAGAGATAAGATTAAGTAAGACAAATTCATAACAGATGGGACCAAAAAAAGTGTAACTTTATTTAACATACTTTCATTACCCCCATCAACCAAATCTAACATGCCAGGTAATAGGCATATAAGTGAACTACTGGAGCCAAACATTAATACATCTAGTAAACACACATGTACTGAGGTACCATAATCAAAATCAAAGAAAGGATGAGGAAACTGCAGTTGAACAAATGATGTTCAAAATGAGCAAGAAGTGTATTATATGTTAGGTAGAAATTTGATCTCCGACTGAAATTTATCCAAGAAATACTACCATCGCCCAATGTAATTTGTAAGCACAGACAACAAATATCAATAGCGCAAATTTAACCAAAGTATCATGTGCGACAGACGAGTACAAAACTGAATGGATAGTTGCAGATTTCCACCTGGGGAAAAGGAATGCATTTGCTCCCAGGCACATGCCCACTTCTTATTCCCTTGCGTGGCTCTGGAACTGCACCATCAAATCTGATGTACAAGTTACATGTCAGTGTACAAAACCACTGATAGGCATCACAAACATCTCAATTAAGCGTTCACCTGAGGTAATACAACAAATCTAGCGCAATTGGTAAACACAGAAGCACAAGTTAATAAAACCAAAACTTGAAACACCTTAACACTGGCTATAATGTTATTATGCTAGTGCCAAGTCGGGTATTATGGTTGGATGGAAAACAAAAACAGATACTCAAAATGCAAAAACTGCACTGACTTATTGGCAGATGAATATTCTAGTGATGAGTCTATAGATAATTGTCCAAATAATTGTGCTGAATACAGCCACTTAGGGTCACTTTGCCATTGCTATGAGCTGCATTGAAGTGCTGCACTATAGAATTTATTTAGCTACTAAATGATTACCAAATTCAAAGATTTTTCTGTTGTAGCTCCAAAAAAGATACTTTGCCGTGGTTACCATCTCCAAAATAGAAAAATAGGAGTGTCCCTTACAAGCCACCACAATACAAAAAGGAGCCTTAAGGATCAAGGAGAAGGCTCTATACACAGCATACATGTATGACATACTAATGTGGATTTTCCAGAATAAAATATCAGCAGTACCTAGGCTTCGATCGAGCATCTATAAGTTGATGTGTCTGAGCATCAATGTTCTCTTTCACCTGAGCAAATCATGTATTATAGTTATACCCACCATGCAGAATGAATTTAGTAAATAGCGAGGAAAGTTAATAGACAATTTTTTGGCTCCCTGAGCACCTCTAACCTGATCAAGATTCCAAGAAGATGAGGCTGCAACTTTGCTTCAAATGTGGAGGGACCAACCTACACAGATAATATAAGTTCTTTATACTAAAAGTTGAAGTGAAGCACCCATTAAAATAGCTTCTAATTAGTTAGGTATCACACTTCAGAGGATGATAACTCAGCAGTGTTAGCAAGGCTCAAAGAATTCCGTTGAGGTTCCTAATCATAGTTACCTGATTCGCAGTTCGTTGGGTTCACGATTCGAGTTCGCGGTTCGCAATTCGCCATTTTATAAAAGTAGAGATCGTTAGGGGTATACTTCTCCGGTTCGCGAATTGGAACCCGAGGATTCCGGTTCGCTAACTCTGTAATGCATTATATTTTCTCTCCATAGAGATCAAAACACCAGAATGACCACTTTTTGTACACAAGAGATCCAGACTTGGCAAAATAATAAAAAGAAGCAATGGGTTGGATCAGCCCACCAGGCCCATCAGCGCATCGAGTTGGAGCGGAACCCTAACTTTGCCTGCCCCTACTCCTGTTCACACCCCTGTGTGGCTGCACCGCTTTCTCCTCTCACAATTTCCCGTGCGCTTCTACTCCTCCCCATCCCGCTGCCTCTGCTCTTCCCCATCCCCCGACGAATGCAACGCCACGACAGCACTGTCAAGCATCAACTTTGAAATCGCGGGCGTGGCGAGCGGTGAAGTCAACAGCACAGGCACATTTGGGGCGGCGATGTCAACAGCACGGGCTCATTTGAGTGGCGATGGCAGCAATTATGCAGGCAAGGCTGAGACGTTGCGGCGACGGCGCGAGCGTAGACGAGTGGCGGCGGCCACAGCGTGGTTAGCATCAGTAACAAGTTGTCTGCCGCCTCTATTTTTTGTGGGTTCTCCCTTCGACGAATCGAGAGCAAATTGGCAACAAATTGGAGCGATTTCGAACCCCCGATCTAGATCACTCGATCAGGATCTGAGTTTGAAGCCTTCTCTGGCGAATTCGGTAACTATGTTCCTAATGCACTATTGCTAGAACTAAAAAGAGAAGAGGTTTTAAAACAACTTACCGATTGTCCCTGATAAACTTTCTCGATTGCTTCACTAGCAGCACTGGCTTTTAAGATAGCATCACTAGAGGCACTTGATTCCACGTCATACCAGAAGCACGCCATTGGGGCAAGCCTCCATCCAAAACCCAAACTTTGTCATGTCCATAAGCACGAAACATCCTGTTATCAAGGAAACAAGCATCACGCACATGCGATTAATTATCAAAACTAATACAAATAAAGCATATTCTAATGTACTGGTAAAGAAACTATAATCATTAAAGAACAACAGACTTCTAATCTAGCTGTTTTTACTTAGTTCTGTGGAAGAAAAAAAGAGTAACTTACCACCAAACACGAGCAGCACTAAATAGCCCCTTCCCATCATAAACTACTATTCCGTCTTTGTTGTAGATGCCAAGGGAAGAAACGGCAGCAGAAAATGCTTTTTCAGATGGCAGCATGTGTGGCAGCTGACTCAAAAAAGAATACACTCAGTTCATGTGATGGTCGAAAATAGCAAGTGGAAACCATAGATAACATGACCAGAAAAGAAAACTTAGGTAGTAGGTACCGTCGCACCAATCAGTGAACTGTTAAGCTTGCCTAGTAGGTACCGCGTCGGCACCAATTAGTGTACTGTTAAGCTTGCCCGTGTAGCTACACGAAACCAAACTTCACTAACTGCGTGACTTTGGATCATCAATTTAGGGGTTACTAAAACAGGAATTGCCAGATCACAGCACAAACAAAAGGAAGCTATCTGTGAGTGTTCAGTGTTCACTGTGTTGTGACATGGTGGTTGCTGCCTGTTTTGAACGTTGTACTATCTGGTGTTGGCTAAGGCTATTGATGCTGATCTGCAAGAGAATAGCACTTGAGTTGCCAACCTCTACAAGTGTTATTTATGCAAATGTATTGATGTATTGGGCCCGATGTTTGGTTTCATCATTAATGGAACCGGGGCTGCTACCCTGTCCATCTAAAATTGCACCAAGGGGATTCTGCTATTTCTCTACCTTGTGTCCTTGTCTACTATTTTCATGAAAAGCTCAAGTGCATAATACAGAGCAATACTGTGATGATTTAAGGTAAGAAATATTGATAAAGAACTTAAGAGAAAAGCAAGGATATTAGCAGTAAAGTATAATGCAGAATGATGAAAACATGTAGTGCAGAAACAAAGTTCATATGACTAATGAGTAATTAATGAGCTGAACTTACACTAGATGCTCTGTCAGATATTCCATCAACATCAAAGAATAAGGCACCAGGAATATGAGCCACCTACGAACAAGATTGGAGTAAATATTAAAGCATCAGATTATCTGCTACTATACTTTCAAATGAACCATCAGAGAAGTGCAGTGACGTAACAGCAAGCGGCAAAAGTTTCCAAATTTCAGAACATCAAGAACACACGTAATCATTACCTGGTACTCCTGAAGTGGATTCCTTTGCTCCGCAGGCATATACCAAGAGGCATCAAGTACCTTGACAAAAAATAAGAGCATAAGATAGAACGCACCGATGGACATATCTAACAGCAAGAAAACTATCCTGTGAATACAATAGTTATATGTTAATCCTCCATGTAGTGAGTATCTGTTTTGTTATTCATACTACTGAGAGCCTGAGACTACTTCAATAATGTCCAATGAGAATGAAAAAAGCCTCCCAAGATTTGTCGCTTTTTTTCAAGTTTCAAAGATTTGGTCCTTTCAGAATCAGATTTACACCATAATGCGAATGGAGTGTAAATTGTTAAGACCAAAATAGCAAATGACGCCCCTGACTTTCTACATGAACTGTAATATAGCACTTCAACTATTTTTTGAAGAACTGAGATTACCTATGATGAAACAACTCCCATCAATTCTTGTTCACCTAAAAGATCAATTAACATCACTAGCTTAGCAAACAAATTTATCCCTTGTAGCAACGCCGACCAAATTGCCACAACGGGCACAACCCCAACCAAATGAAAGCTCCGCATCAGCTGACTGACACAAATTACTCAGAGGGCAAGTGCTGCAGATTACTACAGTTCAGCACTACTAATACGCGTGCTACCTTCACATCGGGGTCCCTGAGGTTGGCGTGGAGCCACTCCGCAGACACGACGGGCTCGGTTCGCGGCAGCGCGTGGACGCCCGCGGCGGCCTCAGACACCGCCGACGACGTGGCGTTGCGGCGCGACGCGATCCCGAACGGCACCATCAGCGGCGGGGACGCTCTGCACCCGAACCCCGCGCCCTCCGCGGCGCGCGCCCATCCTCCGACACTGCCCTGCATGCGCGAAAATCGAACAGAAAAAAGATCAGACTGGGGGGTATCGAGGCGGGGGTGGAGCGGCAGGATTTACGACCGCGGGGAGCGTGGCGGTGACGAGGAGGAGGAGGAGGAGGAGGGGAGGAAGGAAGGTTTCCTTGGGGAGGAAGTGGCCGACGCTGCGGAGGGAGAAGGCGGCGGCGGTAGCAGCGCGCGAGAGGAGGGAGGCCGCCATGGGGTAGGGTTTGGGAGGGTTCTAGAAGGTTCGGGAAGGGTGGTGTGTGTGGGTGGGGAAGAAGAGATGAGAAGATGATTGGTTCGCTGCGTGCTCGTGGAAGTGGATTTCGATGCTGACGTGGCAGGAGTAAAACTTGGTTAATTCGGCCGGAAAGAAACCCACTCTTTTCGCGGGAATCTGCGGCGGCGCCCTGATGCCGGTGGACAGCTGCTGGGTTTTCCGGTGGTTTCTTACCGTCTTTTTTATGTACTCTGCCTTTTGTTTCTTATAAGAGAAAAGAATAAAAAGTTCAGAATTTCAAAGAAAGTTATGTTAGATTCGGAAAGGCTTCGCATAAAGTATGATAAGTATATCATGCGTGATGGTTGTTCTAAATATTCTGATGGTTTTTGATCCTCCTATGTATATAATCTAGCATTTTTTTTAAACAAAAAGAAAGAAACTTGAATCACAAAGTTTGAAATTTTGATCAAGCAGGTATCAAACTTTAAAAACAATTCACATAAAGTGCGATGACATGACGTACCACTAGAAGAATAACTAAATTTCTGCATGACGAATCTCTTGCATGCTTCACGTTATTGGGCTACTTATGAAATATAAACAACATGTGTTGCGTAGTAAGTACAAGAAGTTTATACTTTGTTTACCAAATAAAAAAATCAAACAAAGAAGTGTTATAACAAGCAGATGTTACAGAAGTCTTATTTGAACCCGCTCTATATCATTTTCTTGTTTCTCCTTGTCTGACAACAAATAGTTACAGTGTCAATAGCCGATTCCGCTGTGACGAGACGTGGCCTACCATTATGCTGAAAACCAGGAAGCGACGCGACGAACCCTACAACGACTGGCCAGACCTCTTTCAAGATGTGGCAGGCCAACTGCGCATGTTTCCTTGTTAAACAAAGAAAATACTATTAATTATTGATATGGCCCAAGAGCATCTCCAACTGAATCCCTAAAATCAATTCTCTATATCTTCATTTGATTATTTATCCTAAAAGATTCCTTCTTTAAAATCCCTTCACACTCCAACCGAGTCCCCAAATCTCATTCCCTATACTCTACTATTTCATATTTTATTAGTTTCCACTAACTAATATGCTATTTGTAAAGGTAAAAATATAATCGCTTTGTTAATACGAGTAAAACTATAAGTAATATTTTATTTATAACGGATAAAATTATAACGAATAAAATTGTAACGGTTATTTTTCGAACGGCTAAATTCCAACGAACTATTTCTCTCTTATACTACCAATATGATGACACACTTTTGTGCTGCAGCATGGAACTAATAGAAATGCTACTCTTCCTTGAACCAATGATCATTAAATTGGAACACAATAGATAAATATAAAATTCTAAAATCCATTAGCAAGATGATCAACTGTTGTACAAAAGAAATGGTGCATCAACATACTACACATTAGCCAATAATATATTACCTACTGATACAACCCGTATTGTAGCACCAGTGCCTCCTGGATTGCCTTAATTGAAGCACCTTGCTTCCCAATTAAGTTAATTGCTTGAGCTCCAAGAACCAACAATCGGGTAGCACATACACCAGGTGCAGCAGCTGTCTGGGTTGTACCTTCAGCAGCTCATATGTTATTCCATTGACACGTTTAAAAACTCTTATCAGGGCGTCCATAGCTGGAGGCAGCTCCAAGCCTGGATCTTCTTTTGCAGACACCAAAACCTGGAATATCCAAGAGCCATGATTCAGTCAATGAATCCAAAGGAGAGCATCAAGCATTGCAGTGTTTTCAACAAGTATCCACATAAGAACAATAAACAAAGCTACCCAAAACAAAATTTGAAATCACTCAGGCACTAACAGGTAAGAGCATACGAAGATTGCTACTCAGCCTAGTCCTCCCAAAAGAAAAAACAATCACTTTCCACCGTTATAAACAAAAAAGGCAGATGAAACAATTGTACATGCACCACACTAAACAAACCAAACTGCCTATTCAGGAAGACATTGCGAAAGCCACCTGTACACATATCCACATACTTACATTTTCACATCTGCCTCCTGTCCTAAGATAGAACAAACCTCCCTAGTAACTATGTACTACAATTCACCACAATAAATGCAGCACGAATCATATATTAAACGAAAATGACATGTGCCCCAAAATGGTCTGAGCTTCCAATCATCCTAAGAAGATACCTTCCGCATCCGCCCTATGTTTATTTAGCATAACAACCGATTCAAATAACAATTGCAGTATCATGGAGACTCAGGCATTCCCACCACTGCTAAGAAAAATCATCTCACAGAGAACTCATGTCAAAGCACGCAAGCACCCAAGCTATTTCTCAAGATTCCAGCAATCCTACCTCACATGCAGCGCCCCGTAGATAGTTAAAATCTAACAAAATCATGATCCGCAATACTAAACAGCCTCTAGAAAAAGACAAATCCTGCCAGGTATTCCAATTTCCAACTACTCAACATCGGATTCGTATCAGACAGAAAACAAACAAATCTGTTCAAACGCTCGCTACGCTAAGCTGGTGGTCACTCACAATGCGTTCGGTGGCGCCGACGGCCCTCGAGGACACAGGCCCTGGCCTTGGTCTCCTCGACGAGGCGCTTGATGAGCTCGCCCTTCCTCCCGATGATGCTCCCAACCTTCAGCACCGGTACCATCATCCGGAACACGCTTGATAAGCATGTTATTTACAACATTGTTCATGCATTTTTACTCTGCGTTGTGATCATTTCATTGCAAGATAACTCAAATATCAACTGAATAAAGTAAATATGTACAAAAGAAGCCAAAATACAGCTCTTTGCTTTTCTTTTACAGGTTGGAGTGGAAAGGCTCATATTCTTCAGTTTTGGACCGAAAAGTACAGAATTTTACATGGAGCTGAAAAGGGAAAAAGAAGGAAAGAAAAGTAATATGTTACAACTGAAGAATCATCATTTATAGCAAGGAGAAGGTCTCTGTTACAAGAAAAGAAGGATGAACTTGTGAAAATAACTCAAGCTTTGGAGGACTAAAGTGCTAGATGACCATGTCACGCAGATGGTGTGACACCTTCTTCACCCTGCTGCGGCCTTGCTAGGAGAGAGGGGGGGGGGAGAGAGGGGCTGTTCAGATCCGATCTACTCCACTTTGCTTCTTCACCGTCGACGACTACTGGCTGGGAGTACTGCGTCATCCCAAGTCTGCACCTCTGCGGCTCCAAACATCAACATCAGCAACATCTGTCTTTTGCCGTGCCATGCGGTTGATCAGTAGTGGTCACACGGGCGAGTAGGGAGCACGAACCGAAAGCTTGGAGCTCCACAGTATGTGTTTTTTCCCATTAAAAATGGACAAAAGTCATGCATGTACTAATCTAGTGGGGTCTTGAGAAGTGAGAAGTGGATTCTATATGCTATCGTGTCCAAGGGTGCAAATATAACCAGCCAGATCGAATATCACTTATTCATAGCTTTGTACTTAGGGCATTTTTAGTAATAGAGAAGATAGTTTTTTCTTATGTCCATCTATACCATCTAGCTTTTCTGTCTAATATTCTTAATTTTAGGAGTATAAGTCATCTCTTAGCCTTTGCTTAGCTAACGGAAGGCAGGCTTCTCTCTCTTTACTCTTTTTTCTTCACACCAATAAAAGTACTATGCGGCATGAGTAAGAAAAAGTTGATGTCATACTATAAAAAATATCCTTACATTATATATAAGATAAATTCAATGCAGTACGGTTCATCGACCACAAATTGAGCCTTCCTCTTGATACAAAATGTGAAAGGAATATGTCTTATTTCTCCCACGTTGTTTTTGAAATGTAAGTGAGAAGTCAGAAGACTTGCAGTCTGGTTCTGAGTTGGATGATCATTTCTTCAACCCCATGTTAAACAGAAGACTTGCAGTCTGGTTCTGGTTCTGCAAGTTATTTCTTACTTCTGAACTTTTGGCGTGTCTAGTAGACTTGGACTTTTTGGACTTGAGAAGACGAAGCCTGCGGACCTATGTCCTTAACTACGAGTACAATCTAAAAAACTCTACATGGACAGCATGGTGTGTTCTCGCGAATTTATTCCCTTCACAGTTCATACTGACGTTAAACGCGCCGCGTACGTCAGGTTGGCCTGACGATCCATATGCCCGTACCCATTCTGAAAGTTTTCTTCTTTTTTCCCGCTCCCCTTTGGTTACCACGCATCCACGCAAGCCGTAGCAACGGCACAGTTCATGGCCGTACACCGAACAAAGAGCTCCTGGGAGAAAATCCTATGCGACCCAGGCCCAGGCGCAGCGACCCAACTCCTCTCACACGGGCCGCGGAGCGCAGGGGGGCCGCCTGGCAGCGACGGCGTGCGGCACGTACGACCCGGTCGCATAGGATTTTTTTGCAGAGCTCCTGCTCAAAGTGCCACAACCTTTCACCTGTTTGTCCGAAAGATCGAGCAAAATTTCTTTGACACTCGCAAAGAATCATAAGAATCCTCTTAGGAAACAAAAAGTAGCAGAGTGCGATAAAAAAGACCGCCAACCGAATCGCGCGTGCCCCTGTAACCACGTATCCGGCATTCCGGCCACCAGTTGCCAGCCAAACCGGGCAGGTCGGTCAAAGTCGCGCGCGTCCACCACCGACGAGCGACCCAATTAAGCAGCAATAGCTAGCTGCGTGCCAGTGTGCTGCTAGCTTCTCGATTGCCGCGCCATGCCACTGCCGATCCTCCGCTTCCTCCTCGTCGCCGCCTCGCTCGCCGTCTCCGGCGGCGAGCAGCCCGCAGCCGGCGGCGACGCGTACGACCCCGGCATGTGCCGGGAGTCCTTCAAGTGCGGCGACCGTGTCGACGTCCACTACCCGTTCTACATCTCCAATGAGTCCAAGGTGATCGACGGGTTGGCCAACTACTGCGGCTACCCCGGCATGGCCATCATCTGCGAGGGCAGCATCGCCACCCTGCAGCTCGGCAGGGGCAGCAACTACACCGTCCTGGACATCGACTACGACAACCACACCTTCACACTCGCCGACGCCGACGCTCTGAGCGGCGAGGACTGCCCGAGAGTCCGGCACAACGTCACCATCCCAGAGTACGCGTGGCTCAACTTCTCGGCCACCGGCAATGACAGCATCGCTTTCTTCTTCGACTGCGCCTTCACCGCCGCCGTCCTGCAACCGGAGGACATCAGCCCGATCGACTGCGGCAGCTTCGAGCGAGGAGCGGCGCCGTCGTTTCTTGCCCCGAAGCCTGACGTTCCGGGCGGAGACTGGTGGCGGGTGTGCGCGAAGGTGTACGTGGCGCCTGTGATGAAGGATTGGCTCCTGAGGCGGGAGATATTACGGGTGCTGGGGAGCGGCGGGTACGGTAAGGTGCTGAGGCGGGGGTTCCAGCTGACTTGGGATCCGAGCGCCGGGCCGTGCTACGAGTGCGAGGCGTCCAAGGGGCGGTGCAACTACGACCAGGGCGGCGGGTTCTTGAGCTGCTCGTGCTCCGACGGACGTGTGGGCAATCCGGACTGTCGTAAGTCTCTTCTTTCTCCTGCAAAAGCGTCATCAAGGAAAAAAAAAGACGCTGCAAACGCGCTTACTTTGAAGCTGCTACTTGCTGAGAAAATACCTGCACGAAGTGTCCTATAGGTCAGGCGTCCTCGTCCCTAGCTAGTTTAGTAATTGTCATCTAGAAACATTTTATCAAAGATCAAATTAAAACGGGACATTTTATTAAAAAGTTTCGAATGTTTTTTCCTTGAACCGTACAGTACAAGACATTTCTTCTCCTTGAGCTCTCAGAGAGGTGGGAGAATAACTTAATCCATTAAATCGTGTTCCGTTTCCTGAATTCTACTCAGCCATCCTTTCTTAACCTGTCAGAGACTCATAGACCATGCATGACCGTCGCAATTACTAATAAACAGCCATGCATGACCATTGCAAAATTCAGATATCTCTCGAATTAATTGGTCTTTTTACTTGTCTTTAGAGACTACTCTTATTTTATCTTGGCAGTACTTCACCTAGAAGCATTGCTCTTTGACTAGGGAGTTAGGATAGTATGGAAGAGGTGATTAATTCATAAAAAAATAAAATGAAGGACACCAGAAAATGACAGAAAATTAATATGAAATCAAGAAAAATACAGAAAAATTCAGGGATCTCTCCTGTACGAAAACCATTGTCGACCTTTATTCAGGGTGCAGTTGACATGGTTCAAATGACATAGGGTATTTGCTTACATTACTTGTTGGTAGTCTATGCAAAATTCAGATACCTCACTCTTCTTCTTCTTCTTCTTTTCTTTTTCTTTTTTTGGGGCGGGGAAGAGACTACTCTTCTTTGGTGTTGACACTTCACCTGGAAGCGTGACACTTTGCTAAAAAAATAAGAAGCGTGACACTTTGATTAGGGAATAAGGATAGTATAGAAGAGGCAATTAATTCATAAATAAAATTAAAACACCAGAAAACAATAAAAAAATTCAAACAAAATCAAGAACAATACTAGAAAATACAGGAGCATTTACTGATGTTCATAAAAGCTGAGAAAGATTGTAAAACTTTTGAGAGCTTTATATTTTGTCAATAAATGCTACTCACGAACAATTATGTTCAAATTTTTGCAGGCGGTGGACATGTAAACAAGGGAAGAAATATATGTAAGAAATATCCCTCAGCCCTATGATAATTGTTTTGCACCTTCCCGTTTGTGTTCATCTTTTACCAAATCAGCTTCAATCATGTGTATTTATTAACCAATGTTCAGTTTATCTGAAAAATGGCACAACCGCATAAGCTCTTGACAAATTAAATTGGGGTTCATGATGGAAACAACAATATATCTAGCCTCTTGAAATGCATTGCTTTCTATTGTGTGACACTACAAATTACGTCCTTCCATATTTCCACTCATTTATGCCTCAGTTTCTTGGGTTAGGTGGTAGTAGACAAAGTCCAAATAACCAATTTACTAGTAGATGATATAAGTAATAAGTTGATTTCCCTTTTGATACCTTTTCCCCTCCAAATTGTCTACGCAGATATAATAGCAAGCACCACGAGCATACTTGTGCTATGTGTACTTTTCCTTTCATGTTTGCTGGGCTACAAGACATACAGGTCGAGAAAGAAGTCGAAGGAAACACCAAGGATTGAGTCCTTCCTACAAAGAATGCAGCTGTATATCCGAAAAGATACACTTACGCACAAGTGAAAAGAATGACGAGAACTTTTGCCGAAAAGTTAGGTCAAGGTGGATTTGGTGTTGTTTACAGAGGAGACCTCTCTGATGGCCGTCAGATAGCAGTCAAGATGCTTAAGGACTCCAAGGCTGATGTGGAGGAATTCATCAATGAGGTAGCCAGCATCAGCAGAACTTCTCACGTCAACGTTGTTACCCTCTTAGGATTTTGCTTGGAAGGATCCAAAAGAGCACTAATCTATGACTATATGCCTAATGGTTCACTAGAAAGGTATGCTTTCAAATGCAACTCTAAAGGTGAAAAGACTCTAAGTTGGGAGAAATTATTTGATATAGCAGTTGGTATTGCTCGAGGACTTGAATATCTCCACCGAGGATGCAATACTCGCATCGTGCATTTTGATATCAAACCCCACAACATTCTATTGGATCAAGATTTCTGTCCTAAGATCTCTGATTTTGGGTTGGCCAAACTGTGTCTCAATAAAGAAAGTGTTATCTCTATTGGTGGTGCAAGAGGAACAATAGGCTATATTGCCCCCGAGGTTTATTCAAAGCAATTTGGAGCAGTAAGTAGCAAATCTGATGTGTACAGTTATGGAATGATGGTCCTTGAGATGGTTGGAGCAAGGGATAAGAATATCAATGCAAATAGTGAACATAGCAGCCAATATTTCCCGCAGTGGATTTATGAAAATATAGATGAATATTGTGTTAGTGCTTCTGAGATTAATGGCGAGATCACAGAGATTGTAAGGAAGATCATAGTCGTTGGGTTGTGGTGTATACAATTAAGTGTTACTAATCGGCCAACAATGACTAGAGTCGTCGAGATGCTAGAAGGAAGCACGAGTCACCTGGAATTACCACCACAAGTGCTCTTAAGTTGATAATCATCGGCATGTTTCTACTGAATTTTGTTCCCTTGGTCCAGTATTGCACAACTGTAAGCAGTTCGCAAAATTTAAGACTTCATCACATATCGTAGTATTCAATGTTGTTCACTTGTTCCAGTATTGCACAACTGCAACTGGAAACATCCTATATACATAATTTTCAAGTAGCTAAAAAACGGGAGAGGAAAGGGGAATTAGTTTGCATGCTTTTCATATCAGATCCTACTAGAGCTTGGTTCAAGCATTTAAAGTGAAGGCTAAAAAAAAATACATTCGGTTTTGGAAAAGAAGTGCAAAAACAAAAAACAGAAAGTGCACGTATGGAGAGAATGCAATGGTCACTGACTGAAAAGCGTGGTCACCATGGGATTTCTTGACCATCCCAAGCAAAGAACTTCCCGTTGTCGCTCTTCTTGGCATTGTCGATGATGGACAGGAGCTTCTGTACTGAGAACTCCCTTGTGAATAGCTTATCCTTGGCCACATTTCTTTGAAATGGCCGTGAAAGGTCAGTGTCGACTGTTCCTGGGTGTAGCAAAATGCAGGCAATGTTGTCCTTCTTGCCCAGCTCCACTGATACGGTCTTTGTCACTAGGAAACACGATCAACACAATTTAGAAATCTAACGCAAAGAAAGGTGGATAATTTTGTAATGACTAGTTTCTTCTGGATAGAATGCACAAAGCATTAGATCAGGGGAAATTATCATGATAAAATTGTTAGTGTGAAGAGCAGGCTAGTGAATCTACTTAATGGAACATGCACCTTACTGTTCACATACATTGATTCAGTGCTGTTTTAGAAGCTCTATATGAATGCCAGCCTCCCAAACCATTGTCCCCTATCGAACCAACTCTAGCGCTCATATTCGCAATCAACGAGAAACCTCTCCCTGTTTCCGAGCTCCCACCAATCTTCAGGAATGGCCTCATGTGCTGACAAAAAGGGGTCAATTCAGACATTAGGACAAGCACATCGCAAAGACCAGCAGAATGCCGACATGACTGGGAGCGAAAGGAAGTCAGTGATCTCTACCTTGATCACTAGAATAGGACCGACAGCATTCACTTCATATGCCAGTAGCAGGGATGACTTCTGAACTTTGCTCAATGAGGTCTCTGCAACATGAGATGAAAGCAACCTGATTTCAGGTAAGCGGCCATAATCCCATAACCAAACCAATACAGAATGGAAAGCTGTGCTCCAATGTGAAGAATGGACCTGGTTGTATAACATTTGGGATCGAAAGGATGCCGGCGGCATTGATCAGCAGGTCCAGAGATCCGTGGGTCTCCCCAATTGCGGCCGCGGCAGCCTGCCATTAGAAGAACAAAAGATTCCACTAGTAGTATCACTGTATCACAGTATCAGCTTGCAAGATTGTGACGAAATTTTTTTGGAGTTATCCATTACCTGTATGGTGCTCTCGTCGGTGACGTCCAGCGGCAGCACGGTGAGGCGCCGCGCGTGCTCCCGCCTCAGCTCCTGGAGCTCCACCGCCGATCCCGGAGCGCGGCACGTCGCGACGACGCGGCCCTGGTCATTCCTCCGCAGCAGCTGCCTCACCTGCGGTCAACAATTCGGAGGAGAGGAATGGAGGGGGCGATGCGCGAAGGAGATGAGGATAGCGAGGAGGAAGGAGGAAGGAGCGAGCTGGGTTGGGTTTGAGTTGGGGTACTCACGAACTCGAGCCCGATGCCCCGCGACGCGCCCTGCACCATGGACACGCCGCCGGGGGCCACGGAGGCGGCGGAGGAGGAGGAGGAGGAGGAGGAGAACGCTCTTGCCACGTCTGCCAACGACGACGACACCCTCGCCGCCGCCATTGCTGCTCTCAGCGGGTTCGCGTGCATCGCCGGCCCCTCGCTTCGGTGGTGGCGTAATGGCGTCTTCTGCTTCGCACCTCCTTCACATGGTTGGGTTGGGTTGTAGTAATGGCGGGTTTGGTTGGGGAAGCGAACGGAACGGAACGGCATTTGCGCGGCTGGACGAAGGGACACGTATACCATATGCCTCGCCCCCCTTCAATTTCTCCTCCATTTATTTCTTCTTCTTTTGCCTTTTCTGAAGGTTCTTTATAAAGATTTGTCTTAATAATCTAATTGGTTTAAGCAGATTGTGAATAATTAGGTTTTTGGAAACCTTTTTCTCTAATGTATGTTGCGAACAAATTAGTATTAATACTGCATTTCGAAATGAAATGTGAGAAGATAAACTATTGGATGACTTAGTTTATCTACATTTAGCTTGATTTTCTTAGTATGTTAATAGAGTTTTTCTTTAACTTCTTTTCGGATTAGCAAACTAGCCTGAATGTGTAAGTCATTATTGATAGAATGACAAAACTCAGAGTTAGTTTTCCTTTTTTACCTGCTTATAATACAATCGTTTGTTCTTGGAGAAGAGCATAGAATCGATTAATTTAGCTGGATATGTGCACATATGCGATGTGGACTGTTCGACCAAGTGATCAGTTGAAACGTCCGTGCTCTATTTGGTGGCCTGTCTGCAAACATTAGCTGCTACTGCTAGCTAACCGTACCTGATAATTAGCTAAGGTACCAACTAAATCTGCTTCTTTTTGTTGTCTTCATTAATATCTAAAAACTCTTTTGTTCCTTTTCTTTTTACTGAAATTAACCAATAAGGGAACATGCATTTCTCTCTGTATGTAACATGCATGTCGAAAAAGTATATACTGTAACTAGCAGCTCATACCTACATGTATACGTACCTAAATTGATCGCAAGTCACGACAGCTGAAATCGAAGAATACATAATTAACTTTCAGTGTAGGTAAGCAAAATTAAATGCAAGAATAAACGATAGATCTTAGATCACAAGACATAATTAAATGCAAGAATACATATCTCAATTCTCAACCAAGCTTAATTGGAACATATTCAAACCATTAGCAATTTAGCAAACTCTAACAATAATCCATCTTTTCTCGCAAAAAAAAACAATAATCCATCTATACGAACCATGTTTGTATGTCTCCATATACATATCTTCATCGCGCCCAAGAATCTTAAGATCTCGCGCAAGAACGAACAAAAGAATCAATCAAACTCGACGAGGATTAATCACAAAAGAATTAATATACCATGCATACATATATGCAGCATTGTTGATCATATTAATTAGCGACCGATCAACTAGCTAGCAAGCGTAAAGCTGGGCCAGCTCCCTCATGGCGTCGCCATCGTCGTCCTCACCGGCCCGGAGGTCGACGGCATTGTCGAGCATCCACAGCAGGTGGTCGAACAGCACCACCTCGCAGTTGACGGTAACCGGCGCCTTCCTCCCATCCCAGCCGTGGTCGGGGCCGACGCCGTCGATGAGCGCGGCGATCAGCGGGTGGCTGAGGTGCTTGGCGCTGATCACGTACTGCCGCCGCGAGCTGCCCACGAACACCACCACCCCCGCGTCATCGCCGGGGACGACGTCGATAGACGCCAAATCGTCGTCGGCGCCGGCGACGTCGACGTCGACGTCGGCGTCCCTGGCGGACATGGAGCGGAGGTTGCTGTAGGAGCTCGACCTCCCTACACGCGACAGGCTCTTGCACCTGCGCAGCAACACATTTCTCAACCTGTTCATGTAACACACGTACAGATCAACCAAAACAAAATCCAGGAACACTAAAATTCCAAGGCAGAAACACAAATAACGAAATCAAGATTTAAGCATGGGTATTTGAGAAATATTTGAGAGGATTTGCATTTATGCGTGTGTTGGCGAGAGAGTTAGAGGAGGGTGGCACGTCATTGGAGGCAAGTGAGGACGCTAGCTAGCTAGCCAGCCAGCTATAGGTAGCCGATCGCTCAGTCAGTCCTCAATTGCATCGAGTTGGCTGGCCTAACCGGAAGCGCTGTCCGCGTGTAGATAATGACTTGATTTGCATGGGGCCATTCATTGATGCACTGAATTACAGCGTGTGCTTAGTGCTTGATGGTAACTAATGGTAGTCGACCTACGCTTAGTTGCTAAGAAAACCAAAGTTAATTAGTACAAAGATCATAAAATAGTAGAGCTTTATGGCCCAAGCAACCGGATTTAGGTAGCTCGATTCACTAGTCACACCTAGAGATAAGTTTTTCCAGGTTTAGGTACACAAACCACTTTCTCAAGAACACAACCCATGTTAGCAGCAGCAACAACCACGATATGATAACAAATTAAGAGAACATTTGTTGCATGACACAAAACGAAACGAGGTGCCTGGATACGCAAGATTGAGAGAAATGGAGCACTGGTTATCTCGAAAACAAAATGGCGATCTGGAAACAGAATATCTTTGGCATGAACAGAAAAAAGAAACAGTAAAATCTGGACTCACATGTGTTCAACCGAAACTGAGCTCATAAACACTGAGTTAGAAGTTATTTGACATGGAAAACATCACTGCGAAGCTAGATCGAAGAAAATAATTAAACTATACATAAGACAAAGTGGCAATTCTTTTACAGTGTCCATAATTGTGGGAGTCTGGATTTAACTTCCAGATCCTCTGTGTACATTCTTGTCAGTTCAGAATTAAGCTGACAAACACAAGCGAAATGTTTACCATTGCATGGCATCAAAATTATTACAAAAGTTGATTACGAATATGCCACATGGCTTATATAATACCATGTCTTATGATATTTATTACAATCCGAGAGCAGCGGAATAAAAGTGTAGCGTCTCCGTCCGTGCTTGTGGCAGTCAATAGTCCACGTGACCTAGTCCTCGGGATCATCATAGGAGTACCCCCATCTGCATCTCCACCACCGTAGTCCTCTAACATCACCATAAGAAAACATGTCAATGAGTACTTTGTGTACCGAGCGTGCGCCCTCATAGGGAACATCTTAAATCAAGGTAGATGAGGCTACAAAGCAAGGTTTTATGGCTCTTTTGCATAAAAGTATGTTTAGTTACAATGATACAATATTATCTAAATTTTTTTTACAATAATACAATAGTTCCTATCGACGATCAGTGAACCGTCGATCTTACGTAATACGTGGTGAAAAAAGAGTACGTGTAGGAAGTCTAATTGAGCTAAGCCAAGTCGTCAGGAGCCAAAGATTTTATACAGGTTCAGGCCTCCGTGAGGATAATAACCTTACGTGCTGTGAGTCTTGTATTGATCTTGAGACAGAGTACGAGGAGAATAACTAGCCTAGATGGGATCTACAATTAGTCGAAAGATGATGTCGGGGGTGGTGTCTTCCTCCTACTCGACTCAGGTGTCTCCTCGGGTTGATCTTCAAGGCTTCGTGAAGAGCTGTCTGCTGCCTAGGGCTTAGAACTTATTGAGCTTGTCTTCTTCAGCTTGGCTGATGATCCTCTCCGCAAGGCCTTTTGGTTCCTATTATAAAGGGTATCCCATGTAGAACACAGACTCGTCTCTAAGTAGGACTCCTGTCATCCTTAAATGTCGGGATAGACTTCATTGACACTCTCTAGGATAGCTTGAATCTTTGCCCGCGTAGTCGACTAACCAATGTGGCTATGGCCGAGCTTCTCTCTCTTAATTCCTTGCTACAGGATTATAGGTTGTCGAACTAGCCAGACGTCAGATGCCTCGTTGGAGGCGAGCACTTCTCCACCAAGGGCACATACTAGTGACTCATGAGCTCCTCAACTACAATGCTAAGCACATTTGGTCCTCCTTCGTCCCCGACAAAGTCAAGATCTTCGGCTAGCTGCTCTATAGGAATAGGCTCAACATCAAAGCAAATTTATTAAAGAAATGCATCTCCAACGATGACATCCCCCCCCCATGCAACTCCAACCAAGAGACAACTACTCACGTCTTCTTCACGTGCACCGCTAGCGCCACCATTTGGACACACTTCAGTCTCCTACCACCGTTTGCCCCCTCTACGACATCTGGGCTACTTCGACGAGCTGCATCGCCCCTACAAATTGTCACCCTAACCATCCTTTGGAAAATTTGGGACGCGCGAAACGACAAAGTTTTCCGTAACGGAGACGTAACTGCTCATGTAACCCTCCTCTGTATCCTCTCTGACCTAAACGTATGGTCTCAGAATCTCTATAGCAATGATGTGAATGAAGCCGCCCCCTTATGGCGTGACTACCTCTCCTCATGTTTACCCTTGCAACTGCTTCAGCTCTTTTGAGAAATATACATAGGTGGTGAACTCCCATGGGTGAATTACTAAAAAACCAAAGGGTTTTGTGCCCAGTGAGATTGGTGACCTCAAGTTTCTTGAGGCGCTCAACCTAACAAGGAATGCATTTGCCGGTGGAATTCCCTCCCAGATTGCGAGCATGTCCAGACTAGCACCGCAGTCTGCTTAGTTGCTATACACTCCCAAAAGCATCATCCACTGGGCAACAATGTATTGTGTGAGAGTCCATTGTCCGGCCAGTTGTGTTGCTCTATTGCCACTTGATTGCAGCTCCTCTATAGGCACATAAGCGGTGAAGTGGGATGTTGTGTCTGTTGAGCTAAGGGTTGTCTCTAGCCGGATGCCTGGTGTTTTGGAGCCGAGGGGGATGGTGGTTTACCAGAAATGTCGACAAGTTGTGGCTGCATGTCCTCTTTGTATTATGGATCTACTATTGCCGCAGCTAGGCCAATGTAATACTCCCTCCGTTTCACTATAAATGTCCTTGGCCTCGGAAAACTCTATTTCGGAATTGTTTATCCAATGAGGGGACCAAGGATGTAGTTATTGCAATATTCCACTTTATACCTTTATTCAAATGCTTTGAGAATGATATAATGGTTGCTAATAGGATATGTATAGTCTTTTATCATTAACTTTTTCTTATAATTGGTGCTTACTTGGTCTATGCGTATGATATACTAAGGACATATATATAATGGAGGGAATCGATAAAATGCCACGACTTACCTCGCCATTGGCCGAAATACCCCGACTTAGCTCGCGCTCGACGAAATGCCCCAAATCCCTCCCCCCGGTCACAGCTAACCAGAGGAACTGACCAAACCACCATCTCCGCCCAATCTAACCAGAGCTCTAACCCTTCTTCTTCAATTTCCCCTGTCTAGGGCTCCCCGGTCGGGAGAACAGCACGGCGGCCGGGGCCGACGTGCCCCGCGGACCACGGCAGCACCGTCGCGATCCGCCGCGACCCGTCGTCCTCTCCCTTCGCCTCCCATCGGATTCCCCACCTGTGCCTCGGTTTGGCCCCCTGCGCCGGCGCCGCTCGATTAGCCCTCCTGCTCCGGTGGGTGCCGCTGGTGGACGAAGACGCCGGCGCTCCTCTGCTCCGCCCGTTCATCCTCCTATCCTCTGCTCCGCCCGTTCGTCCTCCTATCGGTGCCGACGACGCTGCGGACCCGAAGGTTAGATTCATCACGGCGCCGCCGCTGGTCGTGCGCCGCCGCCGCTTGGTTCGCCCCCTGTTCCGGTCGTTGCTGACGCAGAGGCCATCGCTCGCCTGCTCTGCTTGTTCCTCCTCGTCGTTGCCAAGGTAAGCCGATGTCCACCATGATTGAACTATGCTTCAACTAGGCTGGTCTTGGGTGAACTGATGACAATGATCTTGGGTGAACTGATGACACTGATGACCCAAGCTCGCCTGCTCTGCTTTATCAGAGAGCAACTAGGCTGCTGATCTGAATCTCCACTTCTCTTCATCAAGTGTTCTCATCCACCACTGGCTTGTATGTCCTCAAACATTTTGTCAGTTGTATCTCTCTTTTCATGTCTGTTAGGATGAACAATTGAGCATGTTCTATGTCATGTTGTAGTACTGCTGAAAGAATTACAGGATGGATGAACAAATGTAGGTGTTTGATGAATCAATGTAGGTGTTTGATGAATCATATGCAGTTGATGAATCAATGAAGCAATTATTCGTTCAGTGCACTCTTAGTTGAGTAGGAAGATGAGTACAGTTTGCAATGTGTAGATCTCATGAGTAGAGTATGCAATGTGTTCCGAAATCCCTTGGATGCATAAAGAACTGAATTCACAGCACAGATTTACAGGATATCTCAGGTGAGCTCGCAGGCATCCACAGAGATGACGGAGCTCCCGCTTGTCGATTGTCCATGGTGCGGAGATGGCCATCAGCTGCTGCTACTCACCTCGAGGACAAAGAATAATCCAGGGAAGAGGTTTGTGAAGTGCCCGAGGAACCAACCGTGGGTAGAGGTGATGCCTCCAATGCCAGTTTATTTCTTTGCATTACCAGCCAATAAATTGTAATGTCCATTTCTGTTTTGATTGATAGGCAGCCAAGAAGTGTGCATTTTTCATGTGGTTGAGTGAGTACGAAGAGTATGTGCGTAACTTTGGTTCAATTAGGAGAGGATTGAGGTCGAATGAAGAAGACAAGAGTATGGTAGATGGCTTCAACCAAACAATTGTAGAAAAGTTGGATCATATGAAGCTGGAGATGATCTCGCTAAATGACCGCATTGAAAAGGTGGCAAGACTGCAGGAGCTTCAGATGGTAGTCAATGGGATGTGTATACTGTTTGTAATTATTAGTTTCTTGGTGATGTTAGCTAAGTAGAATATGGTTCCGTGTCCGAATTGTAATCGGAAACAAGCTTATGTGTGGACTTCCTGAAAAATTGTAATCGGAAACAAGCTTATGTTTTGAAATATATGTCCATTTGCATCTTGGTTCCATTTGCAAATAAGGTGAAATATATTTAGCTGTCATTTTTTGTGCTTCGGGTTGCTTCATCCAACCTGTAATGGTGGAGCCTAGATGAAGATGAACTCCATAATGACCCTGACTGAGAAGCTAGCCGTAACAAGCCTGCTGTTTAACTTGTTAAGCAGACAGATATTGCTCTTTGCTCTGATTGCTTTCATGACACAAGATATATTACTGGGCACTCAAGCATGCTGTCATGTGTGGTCTGTTGTGAACTAACATTGCTAACTAAATGCATTCTTGCATGTCCAGCATTTGACCTTGAAATATGATGATTACCTGATAGTTGCTATATCAATACAAAGCTCAGTCAGGGTCATTAGAACTTGTCGATAAGATGAACTCACCAACAGGATTAAGAACAAGAAGAGACTCCTCCAGGAAATTGAAAAACAGGATACTGAAGCCTCAAGTAGGAGCAATTGTTGGCATCTCATTTAGAACAAACCCATTAAGCATCCAAAAGCATTACAATTCATGTAACTGTTGGCCTTCACCAAAAGCATTAAAATTCACCTAAAGTATTACAATTCACCAAAAGCATTACAATTCACTAAGAGTTTGTCACTGCAATCTTGAAAAGCTTGTCTCGAAAAGTACACTCTACCGTCATCCTCTAGAACATCAACCTCTACAATGCTTCCAGGTGACCTCTTCTCTATTTCTGCTTTAAAGTTGAACAAGTATCTGAACGCCTGTCCCCAAGTGCCATATAAGACATCCATTGCTTTGTCTTTCCCTTTCCAGACAGTGTCATAGCCAACTACGACATTGTAGTCACTCTGCAGCTTCTCTTGTAGTTCCTTGGCCCCCATGGTAGGTTTATTTCTAAGTATTATCATTGACCTGTCTGCAACCCATGCTTGAGAAGCCATACTTGACACACGCCTGCTGCTTGATGCACAATTGTGTTGCCCTTCCATTTGGGTTACCTGCATGACAACAAGATCCATTCTTAATACACATAAAACAATAGGAGGTTTGAAACAAATGTCGGTACCCTGGTTGTTTTCTTATCTGCCATCCATCTGGCTGTTAGCTTCCAGGGGCATCCTTCTGACTTACAGCACCCCATCCACCTTGTTTTATCAGCTTTTATGGTCTTAACATCAAATTCTTCATTGATAGCAAACTGCCTTAAAGCCATCCTAAAATCTTGCATTGTACGAAACTTTGCCCCTTTCTCTATTTTGGGATGATCTCTGTCATGAGTAATTTGTGCCTCCTCGGGGATGTGATCATCCACGGGCATAGCTGCCTCAACAAGTAGGTCCTCATCAACATGACAAAGAGATTTAGCTCCCGAAAAAGGCGCAAGAGATTCTATTCGATTGTTAATAGCTTCATCAGTTATTCCTAATACAAGACACATGTTCTCTTCAGTTATGGGGACATCAACATCGTCACCAGTTGCAGGAGCTATCTCTATGGATGACCAATCAACATTGCTAATATACAAGTTCTCCTCGTCTACCACGGACCGCACAAATGATAGAGCAACTGACGTATCCTCGTTATCCACTATAACACTACGTTGGCTTGCAGTTTCGGTTGAAACTTTGTGAGCGCTGTCAGCATCATCGATCCTACGCACAGGATCATTATCATTACTAGCTAATCCCTAACAGAACAAATTTATCATCTCAAATGAAGTAGAGAGGAGGTGCAAGTGCAAATTACCCTTCCTGACCAGCATCAGATACTCCCTTCATCGAGCTTCTCCTCAATGCCATCCTAGGTTTTGTTCGCACGAAATTGGATCCGTGAAACACCTAGGTGATGGGAGTCGCCAACCGCACTTACGTGTGCGATAAACGGATGCTTTTCGAGCAAAGCAACAAAGGATAACTATCGTACTTACGCGTACGACAAGCGATTGCTTTCCGAGCAAAGCAACAAAGATCTTCTTACTTACGTGAAGAAGAAACGACTGCTTTACGGCGCAAAACAGCAAAGATCTACTACTAAGATAAAAGATAAAAGGTAAAAGATTGATTTGATCGATTGTTGGATGATTTCAATCGGCCGTCACCCTTTACATATTTATAGGGCGGCTGGTCTTCCCGTAGGAGGTTCGGACTCCTAATCCTAATCTGATTACAAATATATCTCTTTCCTTGCTTAAAGGATCTGGATTCTACCGTACACGTAACTTTCCATACAAACCAAGATAGCTTTCCAAATCTTAACTGCTTCGGACGCCGACATCCGGACTCGTTTCGGCGCACGGGATATCCTTCCTTAACAAACTGGATAAACTTCCAAATCTTGTAGGACTCTCCTTGATTGCCTCGCCGCGTTTCTTGCGCCTCAGGCTGAAGTCTCTAGCATCGGGTAAGTCTTGAAGGGTAGTACTGCAATTCAGACTTGCTGAAGATGGTCCTTCACGGGTGCTCGGGGACGAACTTGGACCGCTCGGGAATCCGCCGAGTGCTCGGGGACGAACTCGGACTGCTCGGGGATGAACTTTGTACCGCTCGGGAGTCGGCCGAGTACTCGGGAAAAAACCCCTCGGGACTGGAGACCTTCTCGGGGCTGGGCCACTCGGTATCACCAGTACTCGGGGTCGATGTCGCTCGGGGCCGCCACTGTTGAATTCCCAGGGGTACCGCTCGTGACTTGATGGCGTAGTGGGCGCTCGGGGATACCTCAAATGGGCACCTTCGCACTTTGGGATATGACGACTACTCGGGATGCAGTGAGCACTCGGGAGCACTCGGAAACGCCGCGAGCACTCGGTATCAAGTATACCGCGAGCGCCCAGGCCACTCGGCTGTATTAATCCTGCATGTAATAGTAAACGCTGCATCCACATTGTTAGTTTCATCATCTCAACTTCCAGTAAACCTAATACTTAATTTGGCCCACTGAATAAACCTTCAAGCCAAATTACGCTGCAAACACATGCCCCCCTGCTTTTTGGCATAATTGCATTTGCCAAAAACACCTTGAACTACATCGTTGCTCAGGGCGATATTTTTAAAGGGCATATCGGCCATAGATTTTGTTAAGCTACTTGCCACATACTCGGATAATACTTTTTCAGATATTTCCCATTAAGAGCCCTAGATAACCATTCCCCTTGCAAAGATTCTACAAGATAGGAATTCCCGGGGACTATCTCGACAACTCTAAACGGGCCCTCCCAACTCGGCGACCACTTGCCGAATTTGTTGTCCCGAGCTCCAACAGGTAAAATCGTTTTCCATACCAGGTCTCCTATCTGAAACGATTTTTCCTTTACTCTTTTGTTGTAAGCCTTGGCAACTCTCAACTTCTCCTTCTCGATTTCTTGTAAGGCTTTCAACCTCTCTTCTGGAACATCATCTATCTTGTCTATCATCAAGTGGCTGTAATCTTCAGCCGACAAGTTGTCTTGCCTGGCTATTCTAAGAGCTTGTAGTTTAACTTCCACGGGCAACACCGCCTCCTGCCCGTACACCAACTCGAATGGCGTCACTCGGGTGGCTCCATGCTTGGATATCCTATGGGCCCATAATGCTTCCGAGAGGACCTCATGCCACCTCCTCGGATGTTCCTCAATTTTCTTCTTTATTAGCTTGATCAAGGTTTTATTGCTGGACTCGGCCTGTCCATTGGCTTGGGCATAATAGGGCGACGAGTTCAACAACTTGACCCCAAAGGACTCGGCAAACTCACTGAATTGGTGAGACATAAAGGATGCACCCTGATCAGTCGTCAGAGTTTGAGGGATGCCGAACCTATGGATGATATGTTCCAGAACAAAGCTAATCACTTCCTTATGAGTCATATTCCTTAAAGGAACTGCTTCGGTCCACTTAGTGAAATAATCTGTAGCTACAAGGACAAAACGATGACCTTTCGACGAAGCAGGATGTATCTCCCCAATGAAATCTAAACCCCATCCTCTAAATGGCCATGGCTTTATAATAGGGTTCATCTTAGCCGCGGGTACTAACTGTATGTTTCCAAACTTCTGGCATGCTTCACACCCTCTATAGTACCGAAAACAATCTTCTAACATAGTCGGCCAATAGAATCCTGCCCTCTTCAACAACCATTGCATCTTGGGAGCCGACTGATGTGTTCCACATATCCCTTCATGTACTTCTCCCATAGCTACCCTTGACTGGTCGGAGTCTAAGCATTTCAATAATACTCCATCTATTGTTCGGCGATACAACTCGTCGTTAAACAAGGTGTACTTTATAGCTTGCCGCCGAACTTTCCTATCTCTTGTTTGACTCGGATTTTTCAAGTAATTAACTAAAGGCACCCTCCAATCATTAACTTCCAAACCGCTTGACGACTCGGCAGCCTGTGTTAAACTGTTGCCCCCCGAGTCGGAATTGGATCTACACGAGTCGGCTTCGATTTCTAGTAAGTCGACCCGGCCTTTGACAGCAACGAGCATCGGTTCTCTGGATACAAAAAACTTTCCTCTCCCGACTTGGTACCCGGATGCTTGCTGTGCCAAATAGTTGGCTCTAGAATTCTCCTCCCTAGGAATGTGACTGATACTAAAGGTATCTAACAGCTTGACTATATCTAAACATCGGTCTAAATAGCTATTCAGCAACCCATCGAAGCATTGAAACTCTCCATTGACTTGCTGAACTACTAGCAATGAATCTCCAAAAGCATCTACATCTCCTACACCCATGTCTATTAAGCTTTGTAAACCAAACAACAGTGCCTCATACTCTGCCTGGTTATTAGTGCAAGGATACTCTAGTCGGACCGATGACTCATAGACAACACTATGTGGTGAAACTAAAACACTGCCAATGCCTTGCCCACTTCTACAAACCGATCCATCAAAGTAAAGCTTCCATGGACATATGCTAACATAATCAACATCTTCTTCATCATTAACCCTATGATCAACAATGAAGTCGGCAACAACTTGACCTTTCGTGGCACGCAACGACTCATATGTCAAATCAAACTCTATTAAAGCATAAGCCCATTTGCCAATCCGTCCGCTAAGAATCGGTTGTTGCAACATATACTTGATCACATCGACTTGGCAAGATACTATGCATGCACTCGAAAGCAAATAATGCCGAAACTTGGTGCATGCGTAAAACAAAGATAAGCATAGCTTCTCGACGAACACGTACCGACTTTCGGCGTCGAGCAGTCGGCGACTTATGTAGGCGATGATGTACTCCTTCTTGTCGACTTCCTGAGTTAGCACTGCGCCGAGTACTTTATCTTGTGCAGCAATGTATAGTCGGAACGGGACTCCCGACTTGGGTGCTCGAAGTACTGGAGGGCTCGATAAGTATCTCTTGATACTATTGAAGGCGTCTTGCTGTTCTGCCCCCCAAGCGAACTCGGCTTCGTTCTTTAGCCGGAGCAAAGGGACAAACGATTCAATCTTACCCGCCAGGTTAGATATAAATCGTCTTAAGTAGTTTATCTTCCCCAATAGACTCTGCACATCCTTTTTGCATGTCGGCTCTCCTAACTTCTTAATGGCCTCTATCTTCTTAGGGTCAATCTCTATACCTTGCTCATGAATTATGAACCCTAAGAACTTTCCAGCCGACACACCAAACGCGCATTTGAGCGGGTTCATCTTCAACCCATACCGACGCATTCTTTCAAAGGCTAGTCGCAAGTCGGCCAAGTGGTGTTCATAGCCGTCCGACTTGACGACGATGTCATCAATATAGACTTCTAACACAATGCCTAAGAGATCATGGAAGATCAAGTTCATAGCACGCTGATACGTAGCGCCTGCATTCTTCAAACCGAATGTCATGACGACCCACTCGAACAACCCGACAAAACCGGGGCAACGAAAGGCAGTTTTAAACATGTCCTCTTCGGCCATAAAGATCTGGTTATACCCGGCATTGCCATCTAAAAAGCTAAGCACTTTGTGTCCGGAGGCGTCGTCTATCAACATATCGGCTATAGGCATAGGATACTCATCTTTAGGTGTGGCTTTATTCAAATCCCTGAAGTCTATGCATACCCTAATCTTGCCTGTATTCTTCTTCTCGACTGGCACAATGTTTGAAATCCACTCGGCGTATCTGCATGGCCGAATGAACCCTGCCTTTACTAGTCGGTCGACTTCTTCCTTGATACGATCATACAGATTAGGGTTGAAACGCCTAGGCGGTTGCTTGTATGGTCTGAAGCCGGTCTTGATAGGTAGCTTATGTTCGACCAGACTTCTATTTAACCCAGGCATCTCTGTATAATTCCAAGCAAAGCAATCTACGAACTCTTTGAGTAGCGCACATACCTTATTCTTCTGGCCGGCTTCCATATTGGCGTTAATGAATGTTGGTCGAGGCACGCCTCCATCGCCAATATCAACTTCTTCCAGTGGGTCGGCCGACGAGAACCCTTGTCCGAGCTTCTCCCTGTCGTCGAAATCTTCGATAGTCTCATGCATATCGTTCTTGCCCAAACGATATTCCTCGGTGCGCCTTTGTAGCCATTTAATGCTATCTTCTTTATTCATTTATAAAGATAAATTATTTAGCCGAGCTATAAAAGCCGGCTGTGCTTGTATCGGTACAAATCCGTCCTTACCGATACTGACGTAGTCGTAGTCGGATAAGTTCCTACCCGACAGGCACTTCATGTCACCGTGCTGCCAATCGACTGTAGTCTCGGCTAAAGCGATGCAAGTCGAGTTGTCTGCTTCAATCACTTCGACGTCCTCATCTACCCACTGGATTAAGCACTGATGCATGGTAGAAGGGATGCAACAATTGGCATGGATCCAGTCTCGCCCCAAGAGCAGGTTGTATCGGCCTTTGACGTCGACTACGAAGAATGCAGTCGGCAGGGTTTTGCTTCCGACTGTAAGTTCTACCGACAATATGCCCTTGGCTTCGGATAGCTCCCCCGAGAACCCGCTGAGTCCCATGTTTGTCTTCATCAACTCGGACTCCTTTCGGCCTAGTTTGGAGAATACCGAAAGTGGCATGATGTTGACCCCAGCGCCGCCGTCGACGAGCATTCGGCCAACCGGTCTTCCGTCGATGTGGCCTTTGATGAATAAAGGCTTCAGATGCTGCCCATGCTCCTCCGGCTTCTTGAATATGGCGGCACTCGGCCCGAGCAGAAGCTCTGCGACTTCCGACTCAGGAGCGCGGAACTCGATCGGTAGTTCGAACACCATATTGATGTCCATGCCGGCGGGTACTTCTCCGACATCCTTGCTGGCAGCCTCGTCTTCTTCTTTCGCGATGCGTTTCTCCTTCCAGGTCATCTTCGCGGGCTTCATTGGTCGGGCTTGGTTGAACCATTCGTCGCGCTTCTTCTCGACGAGCTCCTCCCTGAGCTCGAGGGCTCGCAGCCGCTGGACCCTCCGCTTCTGAGAGTGCGTGAGTCCTGTGGGGCACCATTGCGGCTTTGGTTTGGTTCCTGGTTCAACCGACTTGATCTTCTTCGCCTGCTGACTTGGCGTGGATTCGACGCCGGGTCCTGCTGCATTGCTGGATTCTGGCTTGTCCGAGTCGTGTACCGTGCCGAACCGTACACGCCGAGTCCCTGCTGGTGGAGCCGAATTAATTTGCGAGCTAATTAACACGGCTGACCGTTGTGGTCGACTTCCTTCTGAGGCTCGGCTGATGCTCATCTTGTTCGACTCGGGCCGGGTCGTGGTGTGCTCATCGGGTTTGGACTCGGCGTGCTTGACTGGTACCCAGACTTGCCTAGTCGGCGAACTCCTTGGGGTCGCCGGTCGACTTGGTACGTCGGGTGCCTTGCGCCGAGTGGCGAGTCGGTTCCATGGTCGGATTCCCGACTCGACCCGCGTCCTCTTTCCGTGGGGCCGCTCTCCGAATCCAGACGGGATCCAGTTCGGCTGAAACATGCCGAGTGGTCCAGCCGGATGCGACGCCCAAGGGTTGAAACCCCATGGAGGGCACTGTGGGTAGAAAGTGTGTGCGCCTCCCCAGTACGCCGGACCGGTTGCTAAGTATGGTGGTTGCACGTATGGGCTCCCCTGCCAGTACTCGGAGCCACCGAAACCTTGTCGGGGAGGAGACCTGGGGCGCTTGGCTCCTCCAAGCCGAGTGAACACATTGTTGGTTGTGTATTTGTTCAGCAATTGTTTCACTGTCGGCTTTGGCCTCGCGGGCTGACTCTTCCCTCGATTAATCTTCCAGACGCCGACTTCTGGATTCTTTGGCTTGATCATTTTTGGAGTCGGCGAGGAGTTCGAGTTGGTTGCTTTCGGAGTAGGAGAGAGACTCGACTTGATCATCTTTGGAGCAGCATTGTCGTCAACAATGACGTTCTTTCCTTTTGTGGACTCGGCCTGATGTGACCGAATCAGTACTTTCTTCTTCTCCAAATCAATCACGTTGATTGGAAAAGGATCACTGTCGAGCTTCATCTTGGAGCTTTGAGCAAACGTCAATCGTCCGTCGTTGATGGCCGATTGCACCTGTCGGCGAAACACATTGCAGTCGTTAGTAGCATGAGAAAAAGAGTTATGCCACTTACAATATGCTCTTTTGCCCAATTCGTTCGCCGACGGGAACACGTGCCCTTCCCTTACTCGGATCATATTCCCCTGCAGGAGCATGTCAAAGATTTTGTCGCATTTACTAATGTCGAAAGTGTACCGCATCTCCTCCTTCCGAGTGGGTGTAGGTTTAAGAGCTGGACAAGCAAATGGTTTTGACTTGGGAGTGTTAACCCACTCGGCAATGCATATGTCAGCGTCGTCCTCGCTGTCCGAGCTGTTTTCGTACGTTATGACATTGACTGCCGATTTTTCTTTGGCTTTGCCCTTAGCATCTCCGAACCGGCTGTATGTTTTGACGTCCTTAGCGCGGTTCTCTTGTGCTACAACCCTCTGAGCGACTTGGCTAATGGTTAGGAATTCTTGGCCCTCTAATCTATCCTTAATATGGGCGAGCAAACCTGAAAAAGCAAGGTCGGCAAGATCTTTCTCGTTTATAGTTAAACTAAAGCACTTATTCTTAACCTCTCTGAATCTTCTAATGTAATCACAGACCGGCTCGTTGTACTTTTGTTTAACCATCGTCAGATCCGAGAGCCTGAGCTCGGTCTCACCACCGTAAAAGTGATCGTGGAACTGCCGTTCTAGATCTGCCCAGGACGTAATAGACCTAGGGGCAAGCGAGGTGAACCAAGTGAAGGCAGTACCCGACAATGACAAGGGAAAAAGTTTTATTCTGTAGATATCCGACGTGCCGACTTCACTACTCTGTGCTAAGAATTGCCCTATATGCTCGAAAGTCGACCTATTGTCTTCCCCTGTGAATTTGACAAAATCAGGAATTCTAAACCCGCGGGGGTACGGCATTGTGTCATAGCACTCGGGGTATGGCTTTAGGTAACCCCGAGAGCCATCTTTAGGTATTACGCCGAGTTCTCTGAGCACTGCGGAGAGTTGGTCCTTAAAGCTCATATCGCACAGCGGGGTACGCGAAGTCGGCTGGGATAACTCGGGTTGGACTTGCTGCGAGTTAAAATATGTTTCTGGAACCGGCCCATGGGGGACTCCGGTACCGAGCGGTGGAATAGGTGGTGTGCTGTACGCGACTGTTTGGTAGTATGGTTGTGGGATATTCGTGCTAAGGCTTAGACTTCGGTCGTTGTTGGAAGAACTCTGGGGTACCGAAGTCGGATTGACAGAAGTCGTGATCACGGGGGCGACTTCTACCCGGTGATCGACCCTGTCATGGTCAGGGTACATCGGCTGCTTATTCCGATGATCATTATTGACTTGTAGGGCTGTAGATCTAACCTGACCCGGCAGACTATTCTGCAAATCTTTAGCGAGCTGTTCTTTCAACTCGTCAAATCGGCTATTCACTACTCGAGCGAATAATTGCGCCGATTTATCCATCTCGGTGCCATACCTGCTGGCTACCGACACGTCAATTAGATTAGCGATTTCATCAGGACTAGTCGGTTTACTTACCTCGGGTTTGGGCGCAGGAGGTAGACTCGGCACGACTACTTTTTTGATGACGCCGTTTCTCGTCTTCTGGTAGCCGGCCAACTTTTGCCGGAGTCGCTCCGCCTGCTCCTCTTCAAGTTGTCGTTCAATCTCTCGCCGTTCATCTTCAGATAGATCGTCGAGCGTGACGGCGATGATGTTCTCCGGGTTGACGATACTTCCGTCTTTGGAGTCGGGATTCATCGTGTAATCTTCGCTTCTCGGTCCCCAGCGGAGTCGCCAATTGTGTTCGCACAAAATTGGATCCGTGAAACACCTAGGTGATGGGAGTCGCCAACCGCACTTACGTGTGCGATAAACGGATGCTTTTCGAGCAAAGCAACAAAGGATAACTATCGTACTTACGCGTACGACAAGCGATTGCTTTCCGAGCAAAGCAACAAAGATCTTCTTACTTACGTGAAGAAGAAACGACTGCTTTACGGCGCAAAACAGCAAAGATCTACTACTAAGATAAAAGATAAAAGGTAAAAGATTGATTTGATCGATTGTTGGATGATTTCAATCGGCCGTCACCCTTTACATATTTATAGGGCGGCTGGTCTTCCCGTAGGAGGTTCGGACTCCTAATCCTAATCTGATTACAAATATATCTCTTTCCTTGCTTAAAGGATCTGGATTCTACCGTACACGTAACTTTCCATACAAACCAAGATAGCTTTCCAAATCTTAACTGCTTCGGACGCCGACATCCGGACTCGTTTCGGCGCACGGGATATCCTTCCTTAACAAACTGGATAAACTTCCAAATCTTGTAGGACTCTCCTTGATTGCCTCGCCGCGTTTCTTGCGCCTCAGGCTGAAGTCTCTAGCATCGGGTAAGTCTTGAAGGGTAGTACTGCAATTCAGACTTGCTGAAGATGGTCCTTCACGGGTGCTCGGGGACGAACTTGGACCGCTCGGGAATCCGCCGAGTGCTCGGGGACGAACTCGGACTGCTCGGGGATGAACTTTGTACCGCTCGGGAGTCGGCCGAGTACTCGGGAAAAAACCCCTCGGGACTGGAGACCTTCTCGGGGCTGGGCCACTCGGTATCACCAGTACTCGGGGTCGATGTCGCTCGGGGCCGCCACTGTTGAATTCCCAGGGGTACCGCTCGTGACTTGATGGCGTAGTGGGCGCTCGGGGATACCTCAAACGGGCACCTTCGCACTTTGGGATATGACGACTACTCGGGATGCAGTGAGCACTCGGGGGCACTCGGAAACGCCGCGAGCACTCGGTATCAAGTATACCGCGAGCGCCCAGGCCACTCGGCTGTATTAATCCTGCATGTAATAGTAAACGCTGCATCCACATTGTTAGTTTCATCATCTCAACTTCCAGTAAACCTAATACTTAATTTGGCCCACTGAATAAACCTTCAAGCCAAATTACGCTGCAAACAGGTTTACCAGCTTTATACCTTCAATACAGACTCGCATCAATACCATTATCAAATTCCTCTAACCGATCGGCATTGAGGAGGGGGAGTAGCTAACCTTGGCTTAGTGCTTGAGGGAGGAGGACCGACCGGCCCAGATCGGAGGAAGACCGACTGGGGGAAGGGGGCCAACACGCCAGCGGCGGGAGCGGCGGCACACCGAGGCGCACCCAGCGGCGGCAGCGCACCGAGGCGCACCTACCGGCGGCGGCGCACCTGGGCGGTGTCGGCAGGGTTCCGGTCCTAGCGGCGGGTGCGCACCGACGCGTACCGGCGCACCTGGGCGAACCGAGCAGCGGCGGCGCAGCTTGTCCTCCTCAACTCCAAGACTCGAACCGCTCGGCGCATCACCGCTTCTCCCGACCAGGGAACCCTAGACAGGGGAGCGGCGCCACATTCTTTGGGGAGAGATTGAAGAAGGGTTAGAGAGCTCTGGTTTGGTCAGTTCCTCTGGTTAGCTGTGACCGGGGGAGGGATTTGGGGCATTTCGTCGAGCGCGAGGTAAGTCGGGGCATTTCGGCGGGAGGCGAGGTAAGTCGTGGCATTTTATCAATTCTCTCTATATAATGAACGGAGGGAGTATTTGTACTCCACGTACATAATCATACACTCATACTGTCAGAGCTGCTAGCTCAACTTGATGAATATATTTGTGGGTGTGTCAGTCCTCTGCAGAGTTTCTTTTCAATCGAGGATGTGTCAAGTAGCAGATGTTAGCAAAAGCCCGTCTAGCTCAGTTGGTAGAGCGCAAGGCTCTTAACCTTGTGGTCGTGGGTTCGAGCCCCACGGTGGGCGATTCACCTTTTGTTTCGTTCAAGGTTCGTTGTAAAGCTTCCAGAAATGGAATCTGCAATTGTCTCTGACCGTTTCCAGCTTCAGTTTTTTTCTTTTTGGCCTTGTATCTGCAGTTTGATGGCCGATAGAATGCTGATTTCTTAACGTAATCTGCAAAATGATTTCTTGTAGTTCGGACACATTTTCCCCCTGATAGTTTGACATCTGGATTTCTCTGCAATATTGCCTATTAGTACACGCAGATAAAATTCCAGAATTGCTTGAGAGATGTACAGACAAGGTAGCAGAAAAGAATAAGGATGCATTTCTGGGAGTAAACAGGGCATTCAGTATCTGTTTGGTAACTTCAAATCATGTATCTCTCTGCGACTTGCTTGGCAAAGCACGGTTCAGCATTCCAGTCATAACCATAAAAAGTATAGCCCCTGAAAGACGGACGGCAACAACCCACATGAAAAGAGCGATGCTCATAGGGTTCTTGATCAGTCCTTGCACTTTGAAACCCAATCAATCTTCCTCCTTTGCTCTCGGAGCATCTCTTCAGGTGAGCTTCGAGAGCATCTCTTCAGGTGAGCTTGACTGCACATCATTAGACTCTCCAAGTATCCATTTCTTTTCTCACCCAATAACCCCTCTGGGATGAATTAAATATGTGAGTGTTCGCATTAGTATTTCCTGCAAATTCTTCATGAATTTCGCCATCAAGTTTCTGATTACCACCTGGCATACTCTACAGCATGGGAGGCTTAACAAGTCAACTTCAGATTCACCGTCAACAGGCAAGGAACAATACCTCAATCTGAGACAAATTTGGCTACACATAAGCTACAGTCGTCAGTGGACAGTAGGGACACTTCTAGCGCTCGAGGTTGGTCCGCTAGCATTTTTTCTCTCCGCTTGTGGGCCGTAGGGGCAAGGGCTTGGCAGGGCCCCTTTTTTCTCTCTCCCCCGCTCCTGGGCCACTGGCCCATCCTCTCATCCCATTCTCCCAGCCCACCTGCGCGGCACACGGCGTGGCAGGTGGATGTGTGCGGCGTGGCCAGTGCGCACACGGCCGGCGCTGCCTGCGACTATGCCGAGGCCGTGAGGGTGATGGCAAGGACGGCCGACAGCGGAGGAGACGTGATGGTGAGATCGAGGATGAGCACGGCTCGGGATGGACGTGGGAGCTTGGTGGCAGGATAAGAACAAGGATGAGAGCGGTCGACCACGCTAGTGGTAGAGTAGCGATGCCCTCATCTAACCCTAATGGTGTACGTTAAGATGGCTGAGGACTGATAAATTGGGTCTGAAGACGGGCTTTGGTGACACCCAGGCTCGCGAGCCATGTCGAGCCGTCTCGAGCCTTAGACGAACCCAAAATGTTTCTAGGTTGTGCGAGGTGACTAGCTGCTCGACTTGTGTTTTTGCAAGCCATCGTGAGCCGGCTGGCTTGTTTTCACTCTTAGATGGAGGTAGAAGTTCTTTTCATTAATTTAGTGATTAGCAGCACTAAGTACACAGTGATTAGGCTCTTTATAAGGTGGGAAAGCCCCCTTCTAGACAGCTTATGAAGTGGCTTATGACCTCAGGAAGCCATAAGCTGTCTAGAAGGCATAGCTTAGCTTAAGCTTAAAATTTAAGCACCTTAAATTTTATGTGTATTGTGAAAAGCTAGGGAGGAGGTGCTTCCCGAGCTTATTCCAGCTCCTACCTCTGATAATTACCCTTCTATCTCCACTACTTTATGAAATTTACCCGCATATGCTACTCGGTATATATTAAAAAATTCCTTCAGCCCCTCCATCGCCTCTCCCCTTCCCTTCCCCTTCCCCGCCGCCTCCCCTTCCTCCCCGCCCCATGCCCATCTGCCCCGGTGCTCTCCCCCGCCGCCTCCTGTCGCCCCGTCACCCCCCGGCCCCCGCCCCGCCGCCTCGGACAGGCCCCGGCCTCGCCGCCTCCGCTCTCCCCCCGGCCCGCCGCCCGTCGCCACCTCCGACAGCCGCTCCCCTTCCCCGCCCCTCCCCTTCCCCGCCGCGTCCCCTTCCTCCCCGCCCTGCGCCTACCCCGCTGCCTCCCGCCCCCGGCCCCGCCCCTCCCGCCGCCCCCGCCCCCGCCCCCGCACCACCCCGCGGCCCCCCGAGCTCGCCAGCCCCGACCCCGCGCCCCCCAAGCTCGCTGCCCGCGCCAAGCTCCATCGCGGCCGGCCCCGGTGAGCTCCCAAGCGCCGCCCTCCTCAGGTGATTTTTTTTCCGTTGAGGTCAGGTGATGATTTGCAGGTGATGATTTGCTCGGATCCTCAAGTTACTGTTGCTTGAATCCTTAACCTTCAACGAATTCAACCACGGCTATAGAGTGTTATTTGTTTTACACATACTAAGGAGACAGTTAAAGGTTGCATTTGTATTACATTGGATTATAATCTCGTTTTGTTGATCCGTTTTTACATGTTTCGTCATTTGGCTATCTATTTTTGATATATAATCTATATAGAAAGGAGTTTAAAATTGTGTCATGGCTAATAGTAAAAAAGAAGATATATACATCCTTGCCGTGTACTGTTTATATTTTGGTATTTTAGGAGTTAGTTAGTTATAGTGATTGCTAAATAGGATGTCAACTTTTATACCTCAGATTATAATAAGTTTTATTTATAACATATTCTCATGAGTACAAGTGGGGATTTTTGAATTTTTGAACTTGAAAATGCACTTTTGGAAAAAATTAAAATAAAGAGCTCACTTGAGCTCTGGAGCCCTAAATCCTCACTCAATTTTGGCTCTTAATTCTTGTGGCCATGCTTTTGTTTTGCAGTCAAAGTACATTGAAGCATTTAAGGAGAAAGCATAACAACATAAACGAGAGCAGGACATCCTGTATGAGAGAAAGCTTCATAAAGAGAGGAGCAAGGAAGATCACCTGTTTGCTAACAAAGACAAGTTTGTAACATCTGCATATAGGAAGAAACTTGAGGAGGAGCAAAAATGGCTAGAGGAAGAAAGACGGCGGTAGCTTCAAGAAGAAAAGGAAGATGCAAGTTCTGCTGATTTGTTTATCACTATATACATGGTTCTTCTTGTATATGTGCATACTTATCTTTATGAGTTCATATTTACATTCTTTCTCCTTTTGTTTTGAAGTTGCATCAGTGCTACTTTATTCATATATCATATGATATGATATATCATTTACTTATTTCTATTAGAACTATGCCCATGTGTGAGATACTGGGGTTGGTTGTATTGCCATAGTATGCATGCAAACTTGAAATAGTCTGAATTGTTGTCAATTATAATAATCAAACTCTTAATTTGGATTGTGCCTTTTTCGGATCACGCAAGTGGGCTTTCTGCCCCATTTAGCCAGAAGAATATGATAACAAGGGGCTTTTGTGCTTTTGAATTCTGATGTTATACCACTGTTACTATATAAATCTACTTCTCTTTACAGACTTTTATCAAATTTTCCCTCTTAAAGAATACTCAACCCGTTCAACACCGAAATGGTCATTCTGCTTTGCATGATAAGGAGTTTAACGGAGCCCAGGATATTGTGCTGAACATTTCTACTACCGAAAGACGGGGCACCGTGAATTGAAGGTTGTATGCATCTGTGCTCTTTCATGTGTAGCATTTGTAATTTGTTACCAATTAGTAGTTTGTATCATGATTTCTGTGATTGCTCAAATCAGTTGCTATTTCCTGGTCAATGTTGAATTAGATATTGAGATGATGTATGTTCAGACTATCCGAATCTGATGCGTCGATGTGTCTGCAAATTGTGTCCTGACCTGGTAAGCGAAATGCCCTTTCTGTGTATCAATGTCCTCATTTTGGCAACGAGTTGATGAAATTCAATTGAATACAATCACAACCAATAGCTTCGGTAGCCGAGGCCTTGTTTTGAACACGGAAATTCAGTAACAAATTTTTTGACAGAAACAACAAAATAAATTAGTGTGAGAACCCCTTTTCAGAACATGAGAAAAATCTGTACGAATTTGAATTTCTTGATAGAAACTACAAAATTAAACCCCTCATTTGAGACTGAGTACTATGGATCTGTACAATACAATCCTGTGTGAGTGGATAAATGTTTGCTGTCTGGTGATACGGTGTCTACTACAAAAAAAATAGTGTGCTTCTATGTGCAATTTACTTTTTTAGCAATTGAACAATTTTTATTCATATTTTTCTATTTTTATATCTCATTTATGTGTTAAATTGTGTAAAAACATATGTAAATAGTATTCATATCATTTAAATAGCAAACAAACAAGACAAATGGTATTACAGACTTTCCACAACCCACCTCTGCCTATAAACTCAAGTCTTAGAAGCCGTTTAGAAGGGGAAGGTTGGACTTCTCAAGCTTCCCCACACCGTAGCTTCTCCACACCACTAAGTTTAAGCCGACTTATGCACAAGCCGAAACCGTCTAGAAGGGGGCCAAAATAAGTCGCCACCCATCTGGCTGGGGCGCGCACCACCTTCCAGGTGAGCCTCGCCCCAGAGGGGGGCTTGGGTGTGTGTGTTTGGGGTTTTAGTTGTACTAGTAAATAGTACGTGCAATACACGTAGGTGGTACTATTCATAGAGTATTGTAGATGATACTGTTTACAGATATTGTTCACATGAATCCCTCCGATCTTAGCCATTAGATTTATGAGATCAATGGTTCAGATTGCTTACCAGATCTAGTTCAAACTTAGTACACTGTATAGCAGTATAGAAAAACCTTTTCCCCAGCCTGCCTCAAACCCTAATTACCCCCAAACCCCCCAAATCCATCCCTGTCGCCCGCCGCCGCCGCCGCCATGAATCCAGCGGACTCCGAGGAAGCCGCCCCCGAGAAATCCCGGCGCAAGAAGGACAAAAAGGAAAAGAAAAAGAAGCGCAAGGACGCCACGGAGCACCACGGCGGCGAGGCCGTGACGGCCGAGGAAGAAACCGTCCATAAGAAGAAGAGGAAGCAGAAGAAGGACGAGGGGGTGGAGAAGGTGGAACCGAAGCGGAAGCCCACGGTGAGTATCGCTGTTGCCGGCTCCATCATCGACAACGCCCAGTCCCTCGAGCTCGCCACCCTAGTCAGTATCTCGTCTCCTGCTACTTTCCCTGGACAAACCAAGCCTTGCATTCCCTGCACTACGGATGCTTATAAAAAGCACATCTCCTGTTTCAGCTGGCCGGTCAGATAGCCCGCGCGGCAACGGTCTTCCGTATTGACGAGATCGTTGTCTTCGACAGCAATCCTCCGACGGACAACTGCGGTGATGTTGAGGGTGAAGAGGAGAGTGGTGCGCGGTTCCTTATCCGGATACTGGAGTACCTGGAGACACCACAATACCTGCGCCGCCGCCTCTTCCCGATGCACAAGAACTTTAAGTTTGTGGTGAGATGTTCAAAGAATTTGGTTGCATACATATTTGGGGATTTCTGGAGGTTCTAAATTCACCATGCTGCCTCTGGTATGCAGGGGTTGCTTCCACCACTTGATGCGCCACACCATGTGCGCAAGCATGAGTGGTCTGAATTTCGTGAAGGTGATATATCTCTCTTCTGGTGCCATTGATCTTAATTTCGAATCGCTGTGGTAACAACTTAGAGTAGAATTTCAGTTCATTAAAAGAGTACATGAATAGTTAAACATGGATTTTACGACTTCTCGTATGGTACTGTTAGTGTTACCACCCACTTTCAACATGTCTGATTCAACAGAATGCTTACAGTATACTGCATTTAGACAGGTGTAACACTGGATGGGGATCGTTCAAAGGGGACACTTGTTGATGTCGGATTAAGCAAGGTATGTATGGTACTGTCAAGATCTTTTTTTTTCTTCTCTGGAGCATGTTTCGGGGAAAACTTCTGTTGAGTTAAAAAATATGACGAGTTATGTTTCATGTAAGTATGTAACCCTTGGATGTCTGCCGGAAATTAATTGATTTATATTATTGCAAATATTCCCTTTTTTCTTTTATAAATGATGTTTTTAGACTTGTGTACAAGTTATTTGAAAGAAAGAACATAAGTAGCATTCATAAAAATTATGCCCCTCCTAATGGCCAATGCAAGTCCAACTGCAAGTCTGTTTCTTGAGCTTAGATAATAGTTAATGGCAGCAAGCAACCTGACCAGGGTATGAAAGCCACTTCCCTTACCAGCAAGCTCTTCTTCTTTTTTTTTACATTAGCAGAACTCATTTGATTGTGTCACCAAAGGTTTATTAAATGGATATGGCTGAAGTTACAGCTACAAGTGCCAAACATGTTAACATGTTAAAATAATTCCTAGAAGCAGTTGTAGATCCACTATTCAGTGTTGGGGATGTTGAACTAAAATCAAATAGGTCTATTCCGCTGGAGTCTAATATGAAATAATGAGTGGTCCATTTTACATACTATTCTAGGGCTCGAGAGCTTCAATTATAAATTATTTTTAGAATTGTAGTGGCTGGGTTATAACAGTATGCAACTTGTCCTCATGCTTTAGAAGCAACTTATTACATGAGGACAAGTTGTAAGGAATGGTTTAGAAGCAACTTGCAAGGAAGGGTTTAACGCTACAATAGGTTTATCGCTCTATGTAGGTTGCAATCTATAAAAGAGGTAAATATTTAGATACTGGGAATGGAAGTATAAAATCCACCATGGGTAACGGTGTTTTACTTCGATAAGGTATTGTGTTTGAATGTTTGTAAATTAGGTAGTTCCTAGAAATTTGTTGAACAGGTCTTCATTTGTTCTTAACAGATTAAACAAGATTCTGTGATGTATATCGTCTCATATACACTTAAATGGCCTCATGTAAAATATATGACCACCTTCATCTAATGGACTTAGAACTAATGTTTATCATAATTCTGCAGAATGTGCTGGTTGAACAAATCCTAGAACCAGGGAAAAGAGTTACTGTTGCCATGGGAACCAACCGTGATATCACAACAGGTAAATGATTTATTTCATTTATTGTAGACAATAAATATGATTCTATTGATATTTCTTTGTCTAGAATATTTGTATGTCTGAAGGATTTAGGAATCTTTTGTGTAATCTAGATATCCCCTTAAGTATCCTTCCTAATCTCTGTACTCTTTAGTTCAATACTTTCAATATCAGGGCAACTTTTCCATATGATGTGTATTACAGTATTGTCTATTAATTGCCAGTTCACACATGTTCTTGTTGCACCCACCTTGAGTTTTGGGCCAATCTCATTCCATTGAATCACAAGAAGCATGGTTATATTTTACTGGATTTAATGGGAGTAATGGAAGTGGTTTTTTTTCAAAGCCCATGGCCCCAGTATATGTGGTTATGTGACAAAATAATTTAAAACTGGTTCTGCGTTAGTGGTGCCCCAATAACTGTGGTTCTGCAAGATTTACTCAATTTAGTATACATGCGGTCTACTTGTAGCATACATCTGTGTATCGTCTTTCTAGTTCTGTAGAACTTATGTCTCATTATTCTGCCATTTGATTGTAACAGTCTTTTCACTTGCATCCAGCTTGCGTAAGGAAAGTTGTTCCCCCCTCCTCACCGAGGGAAGAAATGGGATCATATTGGGGTTATAAAGTCCGATATGCTTCAAATTTAAGTGGTGTTCTCAATGGTTCACCATACAAAGTACTATTCTCATGACCTCAACCATGTGTTGCATAGAGATTTTCAAGTTATTATTACTTACTAACTTCACTATTTCTAGGAAGGATATGATCATGTCATTGGCACTTCAGAGCATGGCAAAACCATTAGTTCATCTGAGCTCATCTTACCTTATTTTAGGTATATCATCTGCAGACCTCTTTACCACTTTTTTGAGGAAAAAATTCAGATTTGGTCACAGTTACTTGGTCAGTTGAATGTGTAAATTTCTTCTTCCTGGATGCTATGGTGTTATGATTTATGAAGCACATTTTTGCCATTTTATCTGGATTTTCAGCTATACTTTGAGCACGCTAAAAGTGTACAGTTCGGCAAATAAAAATGGTGGACATATGCTATATTTGCAAACTGCCTTGTGCAATTTCAACTTGTTTAAATTGACTTATGCTGGTGAAGTTAGAGAAAAATTCAGATTTGCTTAACAACATGTGCAACTCTGCTGTGCCTAAGGTCCTAACTCCAAGTTGTGATTATCATGACCAAAAGTCTTGCTGAGTACAGCAGCTTCCCCTTTTATGTCTTTTGCTTTAACCAGTCATCGGCAGACAAAACATTTTGGTGATGATTGATGAATGTTCACTTGGAATAATGAACTCATATATATAAGTAAAACGTTTTTCTATAGTAACTCTTGGTTACTGCCAGGGTTTGGAAATCTTGCCAAAATTGGAAGTCAAAATTTTCCAAACGCTAGGCGGGTTTTAGTCTTGTTGCTGCAAACTGGCCTTTCATTTCTGGTTTCCTAGATCTGAAAACCTGGTTGGTACTCCGATGGTTCCCACATTCCAAAGCTATGAGTCTTATGCTTTACAGAATCTGCAACATGTTCCATCATTGTAGGAGTCCTTTTTGTTAGTTATGTGTTCTTCATTGCACAGGCACCTTTTAATTGCATTTGGTGGGCTGGCTGGTCTGGAAGAGAGCATTGAAGAAGATAGAAATTTGAAGGTATAGTTGCATACAACAGTTTCCTATATTTGTTCATTTATTTTTCTTTCTCTTGTTGCATAGTATCTATTACCATATTGTCCTATCATATTATGTGACCTAATCAGTTGTATGATAATTATAAATTATGAAAGCACTGATATTTTTTTCTATGGTTGGATATAAAAACTGAAAAATTTCACCGTTGGATGAGAATCTGAGCTAATTCGGTAGCTGAAAGCTTCAGTTTGTGCTGGGAGTTGGGGAGCACTCTTTCTATAATAATTAATGATTTGTGTCTACTATTGCTATTGTTAGCATTGAAAGCACATATTTCTCTGGCAGGGTAAAGGTGTAAATGATGTATTCACTTCTTATTTGAATACATGCCCCAGCCAAGGGAGCAGAACGATAAGAACAGAGGTATCTGCCACTTGAAAGTTTGTAAAGTTGTTCTTTATGACATCAGTTCTTATGCTGACAGAAGCAGCAAACATTTTCAGGAGGCACTTCTCATATCCCTTCAATACTTCCAAGACCCCATTAGGCGAGCAGAACAGAAAATGTAGAAGGTAATACAGATATTTGCAAGTCCAGCATTGTGCTCACGGAAGGGAAGCTCTGTGCTCTGTGACTAGAATGGGGTTGGCGGAGTTTGCTCAATGAAACCTTTAACAGTACGCATGCGCGGCATTGGATCTTCCAGTGAGGAGGTGTTTAGCTGTTGAGAACAATTTGACACTCCTTGTTGGGCCCGTGGTGAAAGGGATTAGATTGTAGTTCCCCATTCCATTGGGCAAGCATTTTTTTCATGCCTTTGAGAAGGAATGAGGATTATCGTTAAACCTTTGGAAATAGACCAGAAATGTTGGATGGCCATGTCTTGTTGAAGATTGTTTCACCACCGATCAAATGATTATTTATTTTGCTTGGGTGCCGTCACCGGCATGTTCTATCTTAAGTTGAAGCGCTGTCATTGTTTGCCTCACCATTTGACATTATTTATGGTCAGATGTACCACAGCAATTAATATTATACATGTTAGTGTTGTATAATTCAGATGATCGATTACCCACCTCTCTCTCTCTCTCTCTCTCTCTCTCCCCCCAAAGAAACTTGACGACATCTAATAAATAGTACCTTTATTTCTGTCAACCTTATTTCATTTTTAGTAGAATTTGTATATTCCGTTTCTCAAACTCAATTTAGATTTCAAAATTTGCGGCGTGATAGTTTGATATTGCATGTGTGTAACAGATTTTTTTTCATGATCGTCACATAATGACATGGTGTCTTGTGGTTGAAGGCGGAATCAAATTTTGTCACTTTATAAATCAGGAAACTCTTCCCGTCGGCTGACGGGATTTTAGCGTCGGTCAAACATCCAACCGTCCATTCCTTGTCCCTTCATTCCACGGTGCCTTCAAATCCTACAAATTCCCTCCCCTATCCATCCGCCCCCAGCTAGCGTTTCCTCTTCCCTCGCCGTCCGCCGCAGTCGCCGGCAGCCACGCCTCAGCACTCCTCGAACTCGGAGTCAATCCATCCCCACCTCATCCTTGCCTGCACCCCTTTGTCAGCACGTTGGAGCCACGGAGGACGACATGCGGATGGAAACAATTGTCTATTTCGTTGGAAACAACTTGAATCCTTATATTGGAAACACTTCTCTAGTCAATGGCAATAATTTTTCGTTGCTAACATTGCACACAATCTTTCATTAGATGGAAACAAATCACAATTGCAACTATAGGAAAAAAAATTCATTTCGTTTGAAACAGATTTAATCATTACAGTGGAAACATTTTTTGTTTTGTTGGAAAACAAATTTCTTTTCCATCGGAAACAAATTCAATCGCTGCATGGAAACAACTCTTTGGTCAATGAAAACAAATTTACTATGTTGAAAACAAAATAAACTGTAACTTCAGTTGCACTGGAAACAAAATTTTCGGGATTGCTTTTTGCAGACAAATTGCAATTTTTTGGGAAATAAATCCGGAGTAGTTTCCGGGTTCTTTGTTGCATGAGAATACTAGGAGTAAATTGTTAGATGGTAGAAGTAGAAACAAATCGCTTGGACATGGAAACAAATTGTGTTGATTGGATAAGTTTGTCAATGTGGTTTGGAAGGGAAGGAGAGATTCGAAAAATAAAATAATTGTTGGCAGAGAGACGGGTGAGAAGCAGTTTTCAGAATAGAGCATCCCATGATAGAGGACAAATCAATCTACGGTAGTTCAACGATAGATCAGCAACAGCGACGTCTAGTCACCGCCAATATTGTAAATCTCTCGCTCTACGCTCCGAGCCAAATTAATATGTTTTCACTCAAATGTTTACGTCAACATACCCTCTTCAGATGTTTTCTTAGGTATTAAAAAAGGCGGTGACTAGGCGTCGGCCGGGCGATTGATTCAATTGATCGGCCGGCCCGCCAGCCGTCCGATTCCGGGTCGCGCGGCAGTTGGATCCCTTACCCGCCTCCACAAAAAACTCCGCCGCATCCTTCTGTGTCCGATCGGAACAAATCCCCTTTGGGGCTTCCGATGGGGGCGCAACGTACGCTCGCCAACCCCCGCGCTTGCCGCCCCCCAATCTCGCTAGGGATCTCGTCGGAGCACCGGCGTGACGCCTCCACAAAACTCCACAACAAATCCACCGATCCTACTATGTTTCATCGCAACAAATCCGCCGATCCTACACTGTTGCTTCGCCCGCCACCCTCCGCGCTCGCCACACGAATCTCGCCGGCCACCTTGTTGGAGCACCGGCGCGACGGCCACAAACACATGCCATGGCCCATCTCGTCCGCAATATAGAAGCTCCTCCACGGGTTGTTGCGAGCTCCTCTACTGACCACCTCCCTCATCGGCGTGCACTCTCCGATCCACCACAAGCCAGAGGGCGAATGTTGCAACCAGCTGTGGAATTGTACCTCAATCCGCCGGTTGTGTTTGGCGATGTACCTCAAATAAGCTCCAGCCCAATGAATTTGGTAAGCTTCTATAACCCTAAACCTAAACCATGTTACATGCAATTTTTCGGTTTTGATTGTGATTGGTTGCAACATTGGTGACGATGCTATAACATTTGTGATTGTAATTGGTTTTGATTGTGATTGATTGCAACATTTGTGATTGGTGAAAAATTTATCCATGATAGTGATTTTGTAGCACAAGGGGAAAGGAAGATACATTTGTGTTTCCTGCCTCAATTGTCATTGCAGCAAATAACTTTGTATTTTTGCAACATAATGGTGGTGAAGAAATCTACATGATAGTTATTTGTGATAGAATAAAAAGAAGTAGATTAAATATGAGTTGCTTTTATAGCAGTTTTTGCATTATGTATACTGTCATTGCAGTATAGTGAAAAATGTGTTTGTTGTGTCAACTCTTGATGTTTGTTTGGTTTTTCACCCAGGATGGTGACGATGCTGCATCAAACCGTAACCCGGTGAATGTATCTTTTAGCAATGATGTGGATGGAGAAAGTGCGTCAGGTGGTAGTGACATGGATGTTGGAGGTGACATTGATGATGATGTTGTTTCATCGCAGCTAGTAGTGCCGTTTGTTGGGATGACCTTTGACACAATCGAAGATGCCCAAAGGGACTACTATGAGTATGCTTTCAAGTTAGGCTTTGGCGCGAGAATTTCGAGCTCGAAAAACAGCCAGAAGAGAGGTCCACCAGTTTTAATCAAGAGAGTCTTTGAGTGTGTGCATGCAAGAAAGACACCTGATAATAGTGCGTCAGCGAGTACCTCGGAAAGTGCTACGATGGTAGATCGGGCAAGCAGCAAGCAAGCTGGTGTTGCGAAGGACATGTGCATCACAAGGCAGCGAAACAAAATATTGCGGCATGATTGCAAGGCGCATATGGTGGTTGGCATTAGAAAAGGAAATTGGACTGTGATTGTTTTCAGTGAGCAGCATACACACCCGATGGTGTAGCAAGTTGGACATCGTAGGTTCTACCGTTCTCACCGCAAGGTTCCTGAGGAGGACTACTAGTTCCTTGAGATATTGCACAATCGTAACATTTCAACTTCTCACATCATGGCTGTGTTGGGGGACATGCATGGTGGTATCAGGAACTTGTCTTACACCAAAAGGGATGTTGCGAACATAAGGACACACTTGAGAAAACATGGCGAGACATGGCGGTTACAATTGAGTATTTCCAGAAGAGGCAAGCGGAAAACCCGCAATTCTACTATGCCACACAAATTGATGAGGAGCAAGCTGTGCGAGCTCTTTTCTGGGTGGATGGAAGGACAAGAGCATTGTATCAAAAGTTCAGAGATTGTGTCTTCTTCGACACCACTTTTTGCACCAATCGGTATAACATGCCCTTTGCACCAATTGTGGGGATAAATAATCACATGTAGACAATACTTTTGAGCTGTGCGTTGCTACCAGATGAAAAAATCAATACATTCAAATGGGTTTTCAACAATGGATGTTGGCAATGAACAACGAGCACCCAATCTTGCTCATGATAGATCAGGATCAAGCGATAAAAGTGGCGATATTAGAAGTGTTTCCTGAAACAAAACAGAGATGTTGCAAGTGGCATGTGTTGCGGAAGGCGCAAGAAAAGTTGGGTAGATTGTTCAACACGAGACAGGGATTCTCAGACGCCTTCTACTCTTGCATCAATGATTCAGATACAATTGAGGAATTTGAAAACTCTTGGCAACATCTGCTGCAATGGTACAATCTGGCCCAAAACACCCATCTGAAGAACATGTGGCATAGCAGGGAGAGCTGGACGTCGGCGTACTTCAGGAAAAATTTCTTCCCATTCACAAGCACAACAGGCAGATTTGAGGGTCTAAACTCATATTTGAAAAAGTTGATCCACCCACAAGACTCTGTGTGGACATTTGTCCAGCAATATGAGTATATACAAGAGACGATGCTTGATCGTGAGGATAATGTTGGGTTTAAAGACGAGACCACAAGGCCACCACTTTGGGGAGGGTAAGCACTTTTCTGTATTTTTGTTTCCTAGTGATTACAGAATATTTATCCCTTGCAGCATGCTTGCAACATTTCCACTGTGTTAATGCAACAAATCCTAACATTGTTTGTAACAAAAATGTTGTGCAGTTACAGCATTGAGAAGCAGGGGTCTGAATTCTACACAAGGGGAGTGTTTGACAGATTTCAGAAATTGGTGTCTGCTTCTATAGGGTTTATCATCAACCAAGCGAGAGAGGAAGGTCTGGTTTTTGAGCTTATTGCGAGCAATGGGATGAACCCGAAGACATATAGAGTGCGTGCCATTATTGCAGAGAACACATTTTCGTGCAGCTGCAATATGTTTGAGATGGATGGATTGCTGTTGTCGACGATCGGTAAACCGTCGATCTTACGGTATTCGTGAAAGGTATTCGTAGTTGGGATGGGACCCCTAGGGCACAAGGCCAGGAGATCTGACAGTAAGGAAAGAGCCCTTTTTATACAGGTTCGGGCCTCCCTCAGGATAACAACCCTACGTCCTGTTCGTATATATTAACCAGAGAATTGTCTTACAAGGGTTATGTATGTTAGTGGCTACCCTAGGCCTAATCGGAGACTAATGCGACTAGCTCCGCGGAACTCGACTCCTTCGAGACGACTGGTCTTCTCGTAGGAGATCGCTAGGGCTTCTGGATCTAACTTGACCTGTCCTCCCCTATGGCCCTACTGACCCTTATATAGGGGGTTCTCTGAGTCGTACCGTACATGGGTTTTCGCCCAGGTAGGACTCTGGCTTCCTTAAACGTCGGGATTGACTTCCTAGTTTAAGGGGTATCTTCCCTCCTTAAGGGGGTTACCTTACCTCCTGGGGATCCTTACCGGATACGCGTATTTATTCCGATAATCCAGGGAATCGTGTACGGGTACGTCTCCATATACGGGATACCGTACTATACATCGTCAAGCCCCCCCATCAGTACGTGAAGTGAGGCCATGACTGTTCTGTAGGAAATCTGCCCTTCTCGGGAAGCAACTCCGAGTAGGCGATCCGAGTAGTCTTTATCAACAACGTTCTCGAGTAGGTTCGAGCTCTACCGAGTAGTCGGGATATTCTTATCGAAATAACTCTTGAGAAAATCAAGACTTTTTTGACTTAATCCGATCCGTCGATCACGGACACACGCTTGCCTGGTAGATTTCCTGGGAAACTGAACCGTCGTGGCGGAAAATTCGTGTGGTGATGAAGAATCTTTTTCTTTTTCCTGTGCCACTGTTCGGTTGACGTTATCCAAACTGCGGTGCGCTTGTCGGGGTCATGGGTTTGTCAGACCCCCTTTTTCCCGCGCAACGTCTCGTATGCGGGGAAAGCAACTGTCCGCACTAAATGTGATGGAACAGATCGTGCCGTTAACCGCGCTCGGTCAGGCGAAAATTGAATTCTTAAGGAAATCAAGAGTTGGGGTTTTTGTAACATCCTCAATTTTTTGGGCTGGAATTTTTTTTTAAGAGAAGAGGATATGCAACTATGTAATAAACCTATGTGTATTTTTATTTGGATTTTATTTCAAATTAATTCAAAGTGTTGAATTAATTTAGGAACTATAAGTGTGTTTTTGAATGTTAAATTAATCATCATTTGAAAATTTACTCCAAGAATATTTTTATTGAGTTCTCCATGCTCAATTTGATTTATTGGAATTTTCTGGGAATTTTCTGAAGCATTTGGTATTTATAATGGCCCTTTTAGAATTTTTGCATTTATTTTATTCAAAAAAGGTTTTAAATCTCTTTTTCTAGCCTTCCTGGGCCAAAAGCCCGCTTTCCCCTCCTCTTGGGCCCGCCTAGGCCGACGGCCCAGCCCTCCTCGCCGGCCCGCTCGCCCCGCTCAGCCCACCCGGCTGGCTGACCTCCTCTCCCATCCCGCCTGGGACGGCCCAAGCCGCCTCCCCCCGCCTGGGCCCAGCAGGCCGGCCGAGGCCTGCCCCGCCTCCTCCTTCCTAGGCCGGCCCGAAGGCCAGCCAGGCCACTCGCCTGGGCCAACCAGGCCGCCCCCCTTTTCCTCCTTTGGGCCGCCACCTTGGGCCTTTGCCAGGCCAGCCTGGCTTGGGCAGCCGAACAGGCGCCTGGCCACGGGCATGCGCGCGAGCGCGCGGCCGCCGCCGGTCCGTTTTGAAATTAATTTTGTGATTTTCTCTCCTTTAATCCGGTACTAATTACCATTAGTACTCGCTTGCCCTTTCCTCTCCCCATTTTCTCCTATAAAAAGCCTCCTCTCCTGTGGTTTTTCCTCTTTTGCTTCCTCTCCAAATTTTTCCTTCTCCACCTCTTCTTCTTCCCCAACTCCGGTAGAACTCCGGCGAGCAATTCCGGCGACCACGACGCACCCCACACCGAGGAGTTGCTACTAGGAGCTTCCCCACGCCGACGCGCATCTCCTACCGCAATAAATCGTGAGCTTCGTCCACGACATCGACCGTACCGCGAGTTCTTTCTCAACTCCGGCGATCTCTTTCTCTCCTCGGTTTCTCCACCCACGGTGAGTCTCTCTCCAATCCCTCTCCGAGGTAGACTCCCATCAACCCCTAAATCAAAATCCCTCAACCAATTTCGCACATATCCATCCATCTTGTGCAACCATGAAGTGTTTTACTCTAAAAACCTCTCTGCTACAGTGCGTGCTACAGTACATAGCCATGTTGCCATCCCCTATGTCCAAATTTTTGGATCCATCTAATTTAGGTCCGATCTTCGATCTCAGTAGTAAAATGGAATCGTTAGAACCCCATGAGTCCAATGGTGCGATCAGATTTTTAATCCGACCGCTGGATTTTGAATTATATTTAAGTTTGGATGAAATTTGACCAAATTTTGTGATAATTTGATGATGGATGTTTATTTTGAAGTTATTTTTTTTCTGTATATTACTAGTATGCTAAAGAGCACTTCTGTAAATTTTCATAATTTTTGGATTAGTGTAAAATTTCCTAGAATTAAAATAATCTTTAAATTAATTATTAAAAATAGAAATGCTCTCTGTTATTTATATTCAATTTTTGTCTAGGATCAGAGAACCCTGGAACTAATCTACCATGTTAACCAAAACATTTTTCCTGCAATGGTTTGAGCTATAAAAATCAGGATGTGCTCTAGGTTGATTAAAAATGTATATTTAAAATGCTGAATTAGCAATAGTGCCTTTATAAATCTGTTTTAGCCTTTAAAAATTCATGTCCAGTATCCAATAAATCATGTTATGTTATGTTAATGGTGTCAGGTCATGAGAACCGATTTAGCATAATTAAATAATGTTTTACCATATTTTTAGTGTAGTTTTCATGCTTAGAATAATAGTTTTAATTATTTAAAATTCATTTCCAGAACACTTGTAAACATGAAATGTCTTTGGAATTGGTATTAGATCATGAGAATCCAATTGTATGATTTAATAAGATTAATCCCTATTTTCTAGATAATTGTTACACTAGAAATGATAGGAATTGCTTTAATTAACTAATGTTCAGATTTAATATTTTTATTAAATAATTTTTGGTACTGTTCTGGTACTGTTGTTACACCCTAGGTTGATCCATGTTTAATTAGTTCATGATAATGGTAGAGAATAGCTTTTAGCTAAATTCTAGTCTTTATAATAATAGAAAAGCATGTGTAAATATGGTTATATGTTGTTAATTTATTCTTTACTGTTATTAACCATTATAAATATTTAAGATTTACCTAAATATTTATGTGTGGTTAATTGTGAATTGTTATACCTTTTTGTCATGATTACTAGCATGTTAAGGTGTATGTTGTGTGTGTATATATAAAAATATCTATTCTAATACCCGGTAGGGGATATATGCTATTTTCTATATATGTATGTATGGTTATGGCCAATCCTAGAAGACCCAATCTATCTTTTTCGTGATGACGCTATTGCGCCATCGTTCCTTTCCACCCGTATCTTATCTTCGCCTTGCTTCTCTCTCGTGTTGCTTTTTGGAATGCTTCTGTAGAGTTGGTTATTTATTTGCTTTGCTCGTTGCGTTGTGACGATAGGGAGTGAAGAGGCTGACCCGGAGACCGAAGCAGCTGAAGAAGGAGAGTACTACCACGAAGGCATGCCCCTTTTCTTGATCATATTTGATCCTATATTTTTGAAAGTCATTAATATTTTGTCATTTACAAACATGCATGCTGTTTTTAATCCAGTAGCTAGCGTGTCGATTGACACACCTTTTACCCTGTCCGCTTGTCGCCATGTTTACTTGATACCCTGAGTAGATTAATATGTTTTATTCTGAATAGATTAGAGATATGCTTAGCCATGCTTAAATACATCTTTAGGTTGTTTTGATTTGCCTCTACGGAGGAATGAATATTGGATCGATGATCCTTGTTGAAACTTGTTGAGCTCGCTGAGCTAGGGCCGGATGCCCGATGTTTCCTCCCCTCTCTATTCTTCCTATTCTACTCTGGGTGAAACTTACCATCTAAAAGGTGCGGGCGATAGCTGGATCATATGATGAAGGAGCAATGGTCGTTCTTCGGGTGATGAAGAAGCCATTAGTCGTCCATATCGAATAAGGCCGAAGTCTTGAAGTTGGAGAATTGTGACAATAGTGCAACCACATGCTATATGGGCAATGGCTTTGTTAAGTAGGTTAGTCAGCCTTTGGTGCTGATGTTGCCGTACCGCAGAAGGGGTGGACGTAGCTATGAGAACCCTCGGCACAGATGGGGGGACCGAAGGGTGGGGATGTACTCTCAACTTCGGGCCAGACCCCGTGGGCATGTCACACCTTAGGGGGATCTAGCTAAAAGACCTCGTCACGGTCACCCTGCTGACACACCGATGGGCGTGTGTACAAGCCCGATCAGCTTGGCATAAGGGGATGATCGTGTCATGTGGGTAAAGTGTACAAACTCTGCAGAGTAATAACTAATCGATTAGTCGTGTCCACGGTTATGGACATCACATGACTCATTCTTGATGAAAAGGACATGTCCCTCTCCCCCTTGCTACTTCCCTCTACCCCTTTGCTGATGAAACCTATGGTCGAGCTAAGGCGGGAGTTCCTTGCTCGAATGTGTTGGTCGTGGACCACACCTGTTGAAAAACACCCCTGATAATAAAATTGTTTTACATCAAAATAATGCCTTCAAATCTACGCTAATATTTCAACTAAAAGTTTGCTTTACGTAATTAAGCCATAAAGCCTTCCATTGAAGCCTTGCATATAGTATGGTAGGACCATCTGCCGCCAGGTGGCTTGCTGAGTACGTGAAGTACTCATTGTGCATGTTTTTGTGGTGGTGTGCAGAGGAGTATGCTGAAGAAGGCGTCGATGAGGACTTCTTCTATGATGATCCAGAAGAATAAGTTGCGTGGCTTCCGTCAATTGCCTGTGGCACGGATGGAGCTGCTTCGCTTTTATTTTTGCTATTTTCCTCTGATGTAATAAATGTCGTTAAGACATAGTACTTTGTAAGCCATGTGGCATATTGTACTCAAATTAAGTTTTTAAACTTTGAATGCATGCAATGTTATTTATTTCTCCTGTGAATGGTCAGCGTTATCCTGGACTGACGAGGATATACACAGGGGGGTCTAGTAGTTCAAACTAGACTCTCACAATTTTGCCCGCATTGCTCTCTGCTCCCTAGCATTCCCACCGTCTTCTTCCTTCGTCATGGCGGGGCTTTCGTCAACCGGAAATCCATGACCGCATTCGGAACTAACTCAGGCAAGGCTTGTGTCCTCGCTAGAACTGACTCTGATCCAGTCGACCTTTCAAGCCGAGTTCCGCCCAGTTCAGAATGAGCGAATCCCCCTGCCTGATCCCGGTTGGTTGGTCATTTTCTCTGATTTCTTTTGGTGCGGATTCTTCTTTCCCCCATCCTACTTTCTATCTTCCGTTCTCCAATTCTATCGGATCGAGATCATCAACCTCAATCCGGCCTTTTACACCGTGCTTAGTGTGTTCGCGCACTTGTGCGAAGCTTTTCTTGGAATCCGTCCTTTTTTAGACCTCTTTAGATACTATAACAGTCTGGAGAGGACGAACAAAGAAATTGTGGGAGGTGCCAGTATCCGCTTCCGAGAAGGCAAAGCCACGGAGTACCCAGATGCCACCGGGCTCTGTTCTTTCCCGGGTGGGAGAATGAATGGTGCTATTGCCGCCCAACGTCCACCTTGGGCCTCAAACACTGGGCATCTCCACCCGAAGTCGGACCCGCGTGGTTCGATGGAACGGCGCTAGATCATCGACTTAGGAGTTTGATCAACGAGATCAAAGGCCTCAGGACATGCGGTCTGACCTCCTTCGACGTTGCCTCGGATTTCATTAGGCGAGGGATATGTCCCTTGCGGTCGAGGGAGACAGGTGCCTGGGATTCCGCGAACGATCCCTATCAGAGATGGAAGAGAATGGGTATACCTCCTGCCTTTTCTTTAAGATTCTGGCGAGATACTCTTCGGCAATTCTAACTTCCTCTGTTTCTCGCTTGGTCAGCTCCTTCGGAATCTGAAGTGCTCGAGAAGGTGAAGTCCCTCTTCAAGCAGGTGCCTTCACCAGGTCGTCAAGATGTCCCATTGTCGCTACCTCTTCGGCCTCGACAAGAACGGGAAGAGGTTCTTGCGGTAATCCCCCTTATTTCCAGGATATCCAACTTCTACGGCCCGAATAGCACTGACTCGAGTGCTACTCGGTGAACTTTTTCCAGCGTGAGGGACGCGGGACTGTGGATCCTGAAGCGGGACCCTCCCTTCCTAGTCGGATACGACTACTGTCGAGGGTCGGCGCGATGAAGGCGCCAGATGTCTTGAGGGCAGCTCGGAACAGGAGAAGGAGCCAACACGCGGTGGGTCGGAGCTTCCCGCGATCACCCCCGAGTCGTTTTCTTGGGTTTTCCCGGTAAGTGCACGAGCCTTTTTATCTTTTTGGTGATGCGTCCAATTCTTGATCAGGTATTTTAATTTGGATTAGGAAGGAACGCGCAGGGGTCCCTCGACGGGAGCTTTGCCCTGTTCTTCTCGGGAGACCGGAGTTCCTCCAGCTCAGAGACTACGCTCTGTTTCTTTGAAGAGAGCAAGGTAACCTCCTTTCATAGGAGCCCTTTCCTTCATACTCAACGTATGGATGCTGAGTATGATTTGTAGGGACCCGTCTCCGCCGAAGTCCGACCAGCCTGTGGACCCAAGGAGACGTTTACCTGCCTCCAGGCTCTTGTCTAGTTGGGGACCGACTAGAGGGACGGCGTTGTCCTCCCCTGTTAAACCCCGGCCGACTCTTTGCCAGCAGAGCGGGGAGGCTCCGGCAGAGGATGATCCGATGGCGCTACTTGGACCCTTGGTGGAGGTGAAAACATTTTTCCCTTATCGTCCGTCCTTCTCGTGAAGTGGTTTCTTCTCCCCTGACCTTTGGTGTTCCTCTCAGCGCGTCCAGGGCAGGTGGAGCTCCGTCCGCAACAAAAATCGGGAACTCTCCGACGCACTTTCCCAAGAAAAGGCACGGACTTCTTCTCTTGAGTATAAGCTCTTACGGGTGGCAGATCGCCTAGAGTCGGTACTTCGGGCGGTTGGTGCATCCCTCCGGACAACCGAGAGTTTTTCAGACCGATTGGAGGAGTTGGATCGGGCTGCTCAAGATTTTACTAGTCGTTCAAATGCTCTAGGGAAGGAAATCCCCGAGGCCTGAGTGCGTAGTATATCTTGTATCAGATACGTGTCAGACTCTATGGGAATTTTGCTGCTATTTTATTTTTTGGGGTCTTGTGAGACTTTCGACGATTTTACCATGCCGAGATTATTTGACCACCTTATTCAGCCCCCGACTGTGTACTCGAAGGGTGTTTCTCGAGTGGACAGTCCCTTAGTCTTACACATAGAACTTCTGGAGCTGGTCGATATTCTAGGAATTTGTTAGTATTCGGCCGTCTTCCATTGCTAGTCGGAATGATCCTGGTTGAGTAACCTCAGCTACCGTATAAGGGCCTTCCCATTTGGGCGAGAGCTTATTGCTGTTATTCTTGTTCTGAACAAGTCGTAGAACGAGGTCGCCGACTTGGAGCGAGCGTTGTCAGACGTGTCGGTCATAGTAGCGATGGAGGTCCTACTGATATCCGGTAGCTCGGAGTAAGGCTTGAGTGCGCTTCTCCTCGAGGAAGTTAAGGTTGTCCTCTCGTCGAGGGGTTTCCTCCCTTTCCGTGTACATTTCTACCCGTGGCGACTTTAGTGTGAGTTCGCAGGGGAGCATGGCCTCTGCACCGTACACCAGGAAGAATGGTGTTTCGCCCGTGGCGTGACTGGCGGTTGTTCGCAGTGCCCAGAGGACTAAGGGGAGTTCTCGCACCCATGCCTTTGCGTGTGCGGAGAGTTTGTCGAAGACGCGGGTCTTCATACCCTGGAGTATCAGTCCGTTGGCGCGTTCGACCTGCCCGTTGCTCTATGGATGTGCGACCGAGGCGTAGCAGATGTTGGTACCAAGTCCAGTGCAGTACTCGATGAACTCGGCGCTGGAAAACTCGGTACCGTTATCGGTTATGATCCTGCTCGGAACGCCGAACCTGGTCATACCATTTTTCATTATGAACCGTTTGGCTGCTTCCGATGTGATTTGTGTAACTGGTTCGGCCTCGATCCATTTAGTGAACGTGTAGATTGCGACGAGTAGGAACTTGTAGCCCCCGGGCGAAATTGGGAAAGGCCCTAGGATATCTAGGCCCCACGTGGCGAACGGCCAGGACAGGGGAATTGTCTGTAATGCTTGGGCAGGCTGGTGAATGCGTCTGCGGTGGAATTGACACTAACGGCATCGCCTCACTAACTCGCTCGTGTCACGGAGGGTTGTCGGCCAATAGAATCTTGTCTAAAGGCCTTTCCGACCAGGGTTCGAAAAGATGCATGTGCCCCGCACACCCCCTCCATGGATCTCTTCGAGTAATCTTATACCCTGCGTTTGAGGTATACACCGCATGAGCACTCCATGAGCTTCTCTTCTGTAGAGAGCTCCGTCGACCAGGGAGTACATCCTAGCGCGTCGGGTAATTTGTTCGGATAGTGTATCATCCTCAGGCGTGGTTCGATCGAGAAGGTATCTGCAGATAGGCTCTATCCACGAATCCTCAGGATCGAGGGTAGCGACGAGTTGCCCCGCCACTCCCCTTGGAGTGTCAATGCCTGCTGACGTCCTTGAGTGGTACTTCTTGTCGATGGAGACCACTCCTTCGTCCATGGGTTCGTGAGAAGCTATGGATGGCATCGAGATCCTTTCTACAAAGGCTCCAGGTGGGCATGGAGATCGTGAGGAAGCTAGGCGTGCAAGACTGTCAGCTCGGCAGTTGTCCTTCCGAGGGATATACCGTACTTCGAGGCCGACGAACTTCTTCTCCAGCTTTCTCACCTCCGCGTGGTAAGCTGCCATGTTTGGGTCTGTGGTCTGATACTCCTTGGACACTTGCTTTGCCACCAACTATGAGTCTCCATTCACGAGGAGGCGACGGATACCAAGTGCGGAGGCAACTCGGAGACCGGCCAGCAAACCTTCGTACTCAGCCACGTTGTTTGTGGCCGGGAAGTCGATCTGCAGTACATACTGCAGGCATTCCCCGGTTGGGGAGGTCAGAACTATTCCAGCCCCCGCGCCTTCGATGGTTAGGGAACCGTCGAAGTGTTGAGCCCAAATATCATCTTTCATAGCTGGTGAGTCATCGGAAAGGTTGGGCTCCGTCCATTCTGTGACGAAGTCGGCGAGCACCTGAGACTTGATGGCTGTGCGACGTACGAAGTGAATGTCGAACTCTTCGAGCTCGACAACCCATTTGGCGATTCTACCGATGGCATCGCGGTTACGGAGGATCTCTCCCAATGGGTAGGTGGTTGGGACCGTGATGGTGTGAGCCTAGAAGTAATGTCGAAGTTTGTGAGATGTTGTTAATACCGTGTATAGTAGTTTTTGAACTTGAGGGTAACGCTCCTTGGATCCGTGTAGGATCTCGCTGACATAGTAAACTGGCTATTGAACCTTCTCACGTTGTTCTGAAGTCCCACGTTCAACCGTCAATACTCCGCTGACCGCTGATGGTCCGGCAGCGATGTAGAGAAACAAGCCTTCATCTGGGTTGGGTGCGACTAGCACAGGAGGGGTCGTTAAGTATTCTTTAAGCTTTTGGAATGCCTTTTCTGATTCCTCCGTCCACTCGAAGCCGTCGTGTTGTCGAAGGTGTTTGAAGAAAGAGCTTTCGCAGTCTCCTAGTCGGGATATGAACCGGCTCATGGCTGCCATACAGCCTGTTAGTCTTTGGACGTCTCGAACTAACTTTGGTGACTTCATCTCTGCGATTGTTTGTATCTTGTCGGGATTCACTTCGATTCCTCGGTGCGAGACCAAAAATCCAAGTAACTTTTCGGCGTCGACTCCGAAGGTACATTTCTCTGGATTGAGCATTATTCTGCTTTTTCGAAGGTTAGTGAAGGTCTCTAGCAAGTCCGAGAGTAGATCCTCTTTCTTTTTTGTCTTTACGACGAGGTCATCGACGTAAACTTCAACATTCTGACCGAGTTGACTGTGGAGGGCGAGCTGCATCCCACGTTGATATGTTGCACCCACGTTTTTTAATCCGAAAGGCATCTTTGAGTAGCAGAATACTCCAAAAGAGTAACAAAGGAAGTTTTTTCCTCATCTTCTCTACACATGCTTATCTGATGATAACCTGAATAGGCGTCGAGGAGGCTTAGATAATCGCATCCGGACGTGGAGTCTACTAACTAATCTATTCTTGTTAATAGGAAAGCATCCTTGGGGCAGGCCTTGTTGAGGTCTGTGAAGTCGACGCACATTCACCATTTCCCGTTGGCTTTCTTTACCATGATGGGGTTGACGAGCCATTCGGGGTGTTCAACTTCTCGGATAAATCTGGCCTTCAGGAGCTTTTCGATTTCCAGCTTGATGGCTTCTTTCCGATCTGGAGCGAACCGTCGGAGCTTTTGTTTTACAGGCATGACGTCTTGGTGGACTGCCAGCCTGTGCTCGATTACTTCCCTGGAGATTCCGGGCATATCAGATGGTTGCCATGCGAAAATATCTGAGTTGCCCCGGAGAAAAGTGACGAGCGAGGATTCTTGATCTGGGTCAAGGGTTGAACCAATTCGAACTGCCTTGGAAGGTTCTGCTGGGTCCAAGGGAATAATTTTCACTTCACCGTGAGTTTCATGGCTGTTTTGGTTTTCGAGGGAGCGTGTTCCCCATCCCCTTGAAGTGCTCGTACGTGGTCGAGGCTGCGCTTATCGCAGAGAAGTGCTTCTTGAGGGGAGCTTTTTATCGTAAGGACGCCTTTTGGGCCCGGCATCTTCATGCACTGGTAGGCATAGTGCGTTGCTGCCATGAATTTGGCCAAAGTCAGGCGTGCTAAGATGGTATTGTAGGCCGCCTCAAAATCGACTACGTCGAACAAGATTTTCTTTGTTCGGAAGTTTTCAGGTGTCCCAAAAGTCACAGAGAGCGTGACCTGCCCGATCGGCGTGGCCGACGAGCCTGGCACAATGCCGTGGAATGCCTGTGTCACCGTCTGGATCAATGACCGTGGCACTTGCATAGCGTCGAGGGCTTTGGTGAATAGGATGTTGAGGGAACTCCCTCTGTTTATCAGCACTCGGGCCACTCGGCAGTTGTTGATCGTTGGTTCGACCACGATCGGGTATCGTCCTGGTCGAGCATTGTTTTCGGGGCAGTCGGTTTGGTCGAACTTGATCTCGACTTCCGACCACTTGACTGCCTAAGGTACTTGCGGTATGCTCGTGAAAACTTCTCAGACAATCGCCTTGTATTGCCTCTTTGATTCGTAGGAGGCCGAGCCCCCGAATATATGCTCGATTGCTTTGACATGCCCCTGGAATGGGTCAGGGGAGGAGCCGTCGTCGGGAGTCGTGTCCCGGCTATTATTCGTGACCTGCGGGTTATCCCCGCAGAGCTTCTCTTTCTCCTCCTTGAGGTACTTCTTGAAGATGCGACATTGACGTAGATCATGCGAATCAGTCTGGTGGAAGTCGCACCAAAGCTTGGATGGCTTGTCGGAAGAACTGGTGTGCTTATCCTTAGGGCGTGGCTGCCAAGTACGCTTCTCCGGTTGGTCGGCGTAAACTTCTTCGGCCTTAGCCCTTTTTTCCCTGTTCCCGCCGAAAGACTTTTTCTTACGTTTTGCTTTCTTCGAGTCATCTTTGGTCCGAGAGGGAGTGCTGGTTGACCTGCCTTGCTGCTGCTTGATGTAGCGCAAGGTTTCTTCCGCGCAGACAGCTTTTTCGGCTAAGTCCATAAGCTGTGTCATGGTCTTAGAGGGATGCATGATCAAGTCGTGTGTCCACATCTCGTTTCTACTGCCCCGAGTGAAGGCGCGAATGACGTCCGAGTCGGTTATCTCAGGTATAGTGTTGCGAACAGTACTAAACCTCTTGATAAATTCTCGGAGAGTTTCGTCTAGTCGTTGGATGACTAGAAATAAGTCGTCGACTCGACCAGGGCGTGTGTGGAAGTTGCTGAGAAGCATGTCGCAGAGTTGTCCCCAGGAGCGGATCGTTCCCGGGGGTAGGTTCGTCAACCACGTCCGGGCGGCTCCTCTGAGGGCGGTCAGGAGGTAGTTGGCCATGACCTTCTCGTTTTCGCTTGCAGGAATCATCGTAGTGTAGATAGCCAAGAATTCTGCAGGATTTGTGGTGCCGTCGTACGACTCTAAGGCCCCAGGCTTAAAACAAGATGGCCAGCGCACGTGTCGGAGTTCTTGAGATAGCGCTTGGCATCCGCTGAACGTTCTCTGATAAGGCGTATTCTCGCCGCGGTTCGGGGTCGGAGATCGTCCCCGAGCGTTTGCATGATGTCTGTAGTCTCTTCAAGGGGGAGACTGATCTCGCTGGCGCCTCTGAGTTCAGCGCTCGTTGATCTTGTCGCGTAGGTCGATGCGTGGTTCCCCTTGGCGAGACTGGTTCCTGGGGTGACGTCCTTCCCCGTCTGATTCCTCTTGGGAGCGAGGGATGCTCCTCTGGTTGGAGATTCGGCCTGGGCTTGGGCCTGTTGTAGATCAGCCCCCAACCGTTGCAGCCACTGCCTTCCCTCGTGTGTCGACAAGTCTGCCGCTGGTGGTTGTGACAGCAGATTGCGCACCTCGGCGAGCCTCAGAGCGGTTCGGCACACGTAGTCCCTTGTCCCTGGGGGGCTTCTGTCAGCTGCCCCAAGAAAATTCCCGTTTAAGGGGGGAGTTGCCATCGGGCTGTGATGTCCTGATCTTGTCCCTCGAACTCTTCGCGATCATCCTGGATCGCGAGAACTACTCGAGGATATGGACTAGATGAGGTATAGTTCCACTCCACTGTATCATCCTCCTCGGGGAGGATGCGAGTGGGATCTTGATCATCTGGTTGATCAGAAGTTACAGGCGATAGCCCGAACATTGGGCTTACCGCTCCTGCCTAGGGGTTGCAGTTGAGTGCCAACTCCCCCTGGAAAGCCCTGGCGCACTCGGTTCTGAAGCGATCCGCTTCGCAATCCGAGTCTTCGCCAGGGGCGTATTCTCCATAATCTACGTGGTCCGTCACCGGGTACGGATCCATCGGGCCAAAGTTGTCGTAGAAGCCTTGATCCGAGTACCCGGTTCGGCGCGTGACGGCAATCGGATTCCCCGCCGGATCTGCTTCTTCCTTCTCGGGTTGGACCGGTAAGGGCTGTGCACTCGGCGTAATGGGCTGATCGCGACTAGTTGCGTGTCTTGCCGACTCTGATTCTTCCTGGACAGCTTGAGCTGGAGAGGTCCCCACGGTCAGCGTCATCTGTCGATGATCGGTAAACCGTCGATCTTACGGTATTCGAGAAAGGTATTCGTAGTTGGGATGGGACCCCTAGGGCACAAGGCCAGGAGATCTGACAACAAGGAAAGAGCCCTTTTTATACAGTTTCGGGCCTCCCTCAGGATAACAACCCTACGTCTTGTTTGTATATATTAACCAGAGAATTGTCTTACAAGGGTTATGTATGTTAGTGGCTACCCTAGGCCTAATCGGAGACTAATGCGACTAGCTTCGCGGAACTCGACTCCTTCGAGGCGGCGGGTCTTCTCGTAGGAGATCGTTAGGGTTTCTGGATCTAACTTGACCTGTCCTCCCCTATGGCCCTGCTGACCCTTATATAGGGGGTTCTCTGAGTCGTACCGTACATGGGCTTTCACCCAGGTAGGACTCTGGCTTCCTTAAACGTCGATATTGACTTTCTAGTTTAAGGAGTATCCTCCCTCCTTAAGGGGGTTACCTTATCTCCTGGTGATCCTTACCGGATACGTGTACTTATTCCGATAATCCAGGGAATCGTGTACGGGTATGTCTCCATATATGGGATACCGTACTATATATCGTCAGCTGTGTTCCCATATCATCAGAGTTATGGTTTACTTGAATGTGCAAGAAATCTCAGAAAAGTACATGCTTGAAAGGTGGTCCATAATGGCAACGATGAGTGTACCGAGCACAAGTCAGCCCATGAAATTTGCTATCCCCGTGACAAATACTTTGAGATACAATGCCTTGTGCAGAAAAATGGCGTATTTGGCCTCGGATGCATGTTTTGATGAAGAAACATACCTTTTAGTCTCAAATGCAATTGATCAGTTAAGGATTGTGGTTGCTGATGCAAAGAAAGGAGTGGATGGTAGTAGACAACTAGAAGAACATGCTTCAACTTCGTGCACGTTGCGAAACCCACCAAGGTCAGCGAAGAAAGGACGTCCAGAGGAGAAGTCAAAAAGAAAAAAGCCTCTAGTTGAGTTACGACAAGAAGATAGTAAGAAGAAGGTGAGGAAAAGCAAGATCAAGTGTTCATATTGCAATGAAGATACACACAATGTCCAGACTTGTCGGTACTTGAAGGCCGCGATGGAAAGAGATGTTGAGTTAGCTGAAAAGGAGCAAGAAGAAACGGAGCTAAAACTCTAGACTACCTCCTATGGTTGCAGTTTGCAGCATTTTTAAACGAAGGTTACAACATGTAAGATGAATGGTTACAGCACCTTAAAACAAAGGTTACAACATGTACGATGAATGGTTGCAAAATTCAAATTGTGTTGTTGCATGAGGTTGCAGCATGTTCAAACAAAAGTTACAACATGTATGATGAATGGTTACAAAATTTAAATTGTGTTGTTGCAGCATGTGAAAGTGTCATATGCAGGATGGCATGTGTTTTATTGTGACCTAACATTTTCCACTGTGGTTGCAGGATGAAAGTTAGCATGCATGAGGTTGCAGCATGTTCAAATAAATGTTACAACATGTAAGATGAGTGGTTGCAGCATGTTCAAACAAAAGTTACAACATGTACGATGAATGGCTGCAAAATTTAAATTATGTGCTTGAAGCAGGTTGTAGCATATTCAAACAAAGGTTACAACATTAAATATGAATGGTTGCAACATGTTCAGATAAATGTTACAACATGTACGATGAATGGTTTCAAAATTGAAATTGTGTGGTTGCAGTAGTTTGCAGCATGTTTAAATAAAGGTTGCAACATTAAAGATGAATGATTGCAGCATGTTCAGACAAAGGTTACAACATGTACGATGAATAGCTGCAAAATTTAAATTGTGTGCTTGAAGCAGGTTGCAGCATATTCAAACAAAGGTTGTAACATGCAAGATGAATGGTTGCGATATGTTTATTGTGTGGTTGCAGCAGTTTGCAGCATATTCAAACAAATGTTGCAACATTAAAGATGAATAGTTGCAGCATGTTCAGACAAAGGTTACAACATGTACGATGAATGGTTGTAAAATTTAAATTGTGTGGTTGCAGCAGTTTGCAGCATGTTCAAATAAATGTTGCAACATTAAAGATGAATGGTTGCAGCATGTTTAGAAAAATATTACAACATGTACGATAAATGGCTACAAAATTTAGATTGTTGCAGCATGTTCAAACAATGGTTACAACATGTACGATGAATGGTTTCAAAATTGAAATTGTGTAGTTGCAGAATGTGAAAGTGTGAAATGTAGGATGGCATGTGTTTTATTGTGACCTAACAATTGAATGGTTGCAACATTACAGTACAAGAGAAGGAAATCGCATGAATTCGAAAATTATAAGACCGTTACAAGTAGCAAAGTATGCCACTGAGATATATTACTTACAAAAGAATCCATGACTAAAAGAAACCACTAAATCCATGATCATTGTACTTACAAAAGCATCCACCAAACCTTGTTCAAATCATTCAAGCAATCATCCAACAATTCATAACATCATGAGCTATATTTACACACCATGAGCTATTTTTTGCTACCATAACATATGTCAAAAAATCTACTGCCCTGAATTCTATTAGTCAGTCATGAAACTTCACTTCTTTCCCTTGAGTACCCATGATGATTCGACAAAACTAAGAGGGTGGGAGATGAGGCTTGCTGCGATGACTTTGCGATAATTTGTGATGGTATCCTGAAGACAAAAACAAGTGGAGAAAAAAGCAATGTAAAAAGAGCACAACATTGATCAGAGAAGGGAGTAAAAAATATTAATTCACCTTTTCAAACATCTTCATGATCTTCCCATCCCAATTCTCCATATATAGCATTGTGAAGAAGCCACAATCAAACCTTTGCAACAAAAAAGAAATATGGTTGCAGCATGAAAAGTTAGCATGTATGAGGTTGCAGCATGAAACAACCTGAGTGCAAGAAACATTTAGAAGCGTTGTACTTACAAAAGAATCAACCTGAGTGTAAGAACCTGGTTTCAACTACCAGATCCCCCTTGTATATATTCTCGTCAGTCCCAGGATCATGCTGACGGTACACAAGCGAAATGAATAACATCACATGCATTCAAGATAAAACATAGTTTGAGTATAATATGCCACATGGCTTACAAGGTACTATGTCTTAACGACATTTATTACATCAGAGGCAAAACAGCGGAAATAAAAGCGAAGCGGCTCCATCCGTGCCACAGGAAAATTGACGGAAGCCCACGCGACCTATTCTTCGGGATCATCGTAGAAGAGGTCTTCCTCAGCTCCTTCTTCAGCATAATCCTCTGCACACCACCACAAGACACATGCACGGTGAGTACTTCGCGTACTCAGCAAGCCACCTGGCAGCAGATGGTCCTACCAAACTATATGCAAGGCTTCAAGGAAGGCTGTAGGGTTTATTTGCGTAAATGCGGTTCTAGTTGAAATATTAGGATAGATTCGAAGCAGCATTTTGATGTAAAACAGTTTTATTAACAAGGGTATTTTTCCAGCGTGTGGTCCTCGACCAACACCTTCGAGCAAGGAACTCCTGCCTTAGCTCGGCCATAGGTTTCATCAGCAGAGGGGTAGAGGGAAGTAGCAAGGGGGAGAGGGACAGGTCCTTTTCATCCAGAATGAGTCATGTGCTGTTCATAACCGTGGACACGGCTAATCGATTAGTTTTAACTCTACAGAGTGTGTACACTTTACCCACACGACACAATCTCGTCTTGTTGCCACTGGCCGTCGCCAGCATAGTACACACCCATCAGTGTACCGGCAGGAAGATTGTGACGAGGTCTTTTAGCTAGATCCCCCTAAGGTGTGACGTGCCCACCGGGTCTGGCCCGGAGTCGAGAGTACATCCCCGCACTCCGTTCCCCCCATCTGTGCCGAGGGTCCTCGTCGCTACGTCCACCCCTTCTGCGGTACGGCAACATCGGCACCAAAGGCTGACTAACCTACTTGACCAAGCCATTGCCCATTTAGCGTGTGGTTGCACTGTTGTCACAATTCTCCAACTTCAAGACTTCGGCCTTCGGCGGTACGGACGACTTATGGTTCCTTTAAACCGGCCTTCTGCGGGTAGGCAACCATCTGCTCCTTCATCACAATGATCCAGCTGCCGCCCGCACCATATTAGATGGTAAGCTTCACCCAGAGTAGAGTAGGAGGAATAGAGAGAGAGAGGAAAACGTCGGGCATCCGGCCCTAGCTCAGCGAGCTCAACAAGTTTCAACAAGGATCATCGATCCGATATTCATTCCTCCGAGGAGGCAATTCAAAAACAACCTAGGGATATAATTGAGCATGGCTAAGCATTTCTACTCTATTCAGAATAAAACCTACTAAACTACTCAGGGTATCAAGATAAAAGGGCGACAAGCGGACATGGTAAAAGTGTGTCAATCGACACGCTAGCTACTGGATTAAAACAACATGCATATTTGTAAATAATAAAATATAATGAATTCATAAATATGGGATCAAATATGATCAAGAGAAAGATGGCATGCCTTCGTTGTAGTATTCCCCTTCTTCGGCTGCTTCAGGCACCGAGTCGGTCTCTTCACTCCCTATTGACGCAACGCAATGAGCAAAATAAATAAACATCGACTTCAAAAGACACACCGAAAAGCAACACGAGAGAAGCCCGACGAAGGTAAGGTAAGGTGGAAGGGATCGATGGCGCGATCGCGTCATCGTGAAGAAGAATGGTCTTCTAGGGTTGGCCATAACCATAGACATATATATATAGCATATAACCCTTATCGGGTATATTTAATAGATATTCAAACATATATACACACATACACCTTAACATGCTAGTAATCATGATAAAAAGCATAACAAATATAATTAACCACAACTAAATATTTAGGTGAATCCTAAATATTTTTAATGGTTAACATCAGTAAAGAAAAATAGATTAACAACATATAACTAGATTTACACATGCTCTTCCATTATTTCAAAAACTAGAAATTAAGCTAAATTATATTCTCTACTCTTAACATGTACTAATTAAGCATGAAACAACTTGTAACATGTTAACAGTACTGGAACAGTACCAATAATGATTTAAAACCAATTTCTAATCTGAACATTATTTAATTAAAGCATTTTCTAGCATTTCTAGTGTAACGAATAAGTAGAAAATTACAATTATCATCAATAAATCACACCATTGGACTAACATGTTCTAATACTATTCCAGAGACATTTCATAATTACATATGTTCTGGAAATATAATTTAAGCATTTATAAATATTAATCTAAGCATGCAAACTACCCTAAAAATATAGTAAACATTAATTAATTAAGCAAATTGGGTTTTCATGACTTGACAATATTCTCATAACATTATCAGATTTACTTGGTACTGGACATGAATTTTTATTAGCTATAACAGATTTATAAAGGACTTATTATTAGAAACAGTATTTAAATAACAATTTTAAATAGGTCTAGGGCACATCTTGATTTTTATAGTTCATACCATTGCAGGAAAAATAATTTGGTTTACATGGAAAATTAGATCTAGGGTTCTCTGATCCTAAACAAGAATTCAATAAAAATAACAGAGAACATTACCATTTTTAATAATTGATTTAGAGCTTATTTTAATTCTAGGAAATTCTACAGTAATCCAAAAATCATGAAAATTTCCAGAAACACTCCCTATCATACTAATGATCTACAGAAAAAGATTTACTTCAAAATAACTTTCCAGTACAAAGATATCGCAAAATTTGCTCAAATTTCATACTAAATTAAATATATTTCAAAATCCGACGGTCGGATTAAAAATCCGATTACATCGTTGGATTCGTGGGGTTCTAAGGATTCCATTTTAATCCTAAGATCACAGATCGGACAAGATTTGGATGTGGCCAAAAATTAGGCAGAGAAAAAGGCCTAGGGTTTACTCTACATATGAACAGTACCCACGAATACTGTTTATGCTACAGTACAGAGGCAAGAATTGGAGATTCAAAGATTAATGGTTGCACATTGGATGGATATTGGCCAAAATTGGTTGAGGGGAAAAGATCCACGGGTTGAGGGGAGACTACCTCGGTAGGGGATTGGAGAGAAGCTCACCGTGGGTGGAGAAGAGATGGGAGCTTGCGTACTGCCACACGACCGAGAAGCCGAGGATGTCCGAGGGTAATAAGGGGATTAGGCTGGGCCACATACCATCAAGAGAGAGAACAAGTGGCGAGGGCGATGTATAACCATATATGTGCACAAAGGTTAATATGTGCAGATACATAGGAGTGACCACGATAGACAGGCACATCCACACATATAAATACATGGGTATATGCAAGTACGCGAGTACGGACACGCGAGGAGTCCGGTAGGGTAAAGATAGGTGGGGACTGCCCTTCGTCGAGGGATGCACGGTAGACATTGGGAGAGGTAATCATGATGAAGGTCTGGACACAAGTGCCGAGAGGTGAAATAAAAGGAGTCGCCTAGTAGTTATACTAGACTACGATAGGGTCACAGGAGAGATGGCTTGGTTTTTAATTAAGTTCAATTATGAATACTATTCTTATCACAAAAAGTTTTTGTTAACCCTAATTTTCAGGTTTCAGAAAATCAGGATGTGACAATCGACCTCTTGCGCATAAATCTGTTTGTGCTTGTCATAAAGCGGTTTCAAGTGTTCCGGCACCTGATGCAGGGAAGGTGTGAAAATTGCTTAGACATAGTAAAAAAAGAACAAAAACTGAACAATTACTATGACAGCGATTTGTATACACTACTGCAATAGGGATACTCTACTTATGCAACAATCAGAAATAGCTAATGCAACAATGGTTAAATGCATATGCAACAATACCCCATTGCAACAAACAGCAAGCTAAACTAATGCAACATGTAAAAAAAACTTATGCAGCAAGCAGAAACCTGTAATGCAAAACAAATGCTAAAACACCCCATGCAGCAATGCCATTGCAACAAGCAGAAACATAGACATCTAATGATACATTGAACAAGAATAAAATCAAAAAGTAGGACATACATCATAAACTAAAGAAAAAGGAAAATTTTACCCCAAGGTGTTGGCTGGTGGGTAACGACTGCCGAAGCCAATCATCCAGCAACGCGGATGCTTGGACTTCATACTCGTCATTTGCTGGTTCTTGAGCACGTGCTTCGACATATGGCGTCTCGGAGAACTCACGGAACTGCAAGCAAAAAGAGCACCCACCAGGTATTATTTCATTAACTATGTACGCAGAAAAAAAAAGAGATGGGAAAACATAGACTTACAGGACGCTTCCCAAAAGTCACTGTGTTGAGGACAAGCTTGTTCTTGTCATTCGCAACGACGAACTCAAAGTCGGTGTCGCAAATGAAACAAGCTCGAGAAATTCGGGCCGAACAGACGTGGGACAGAGAGGAGGAACAGGAGAGAGACTAAAGTGGTGCTTAAGGCGAGACCAGCTCTAGGGACTGGCGAAAGGGGCAACCACCCAGGGCCCTCCTCCCCTCGCTCGCTCGCCATTATTCTTGCCTTCATCCCCTTGCCCCTCCCCCTGCCCCTAGAGCAGATCTTAGGCTTAATCTAAAAGTGTGTTTCATTCCCTTGTTTGGATAGACTTCATTCAGCTTCGCCCTCGGCGTTTGCTCCGCCACGCACAGCTCAAGGACCCAGCGCCCTCTTTGCGTTGCTGAAGCAGGCACAGTGGACGACGCCGGTTCTTCCTGGACCATGGCTTCTTCTCGCAGGCGGCGGTGGCGTCATCGGCGAGGTCGGCCGCATACTCCTGGAAGAACACCTCCACGTTGAGCTCCACGCTGAGGTAGCACGAGTTGGCTGGTGACACGCTGCACGACCGATTGCACAGCGTCGCTGGGGTAGTGCTCATGGCTAGGAGCCGCTGCCCCATCCCCATCCCCCTCCCCCTTCCCTTGGCGCCGTCGTTCGCTACACGGCTGCCATCAAGGAGCTATTCTACCATCTGGATGCGCGGCGGCAGGTGCAGCGGTAATAGCTTCCTCTTGTAGAAGACCTCGTCGGCCAGCGACACCACCGGCTCCTCCGACCAATCCAGTGTCATTGACATGTGGAACTCGAACTCCCTCACGGCGCCAGCAGCCGAGCTCAGGTGCATGTCGACGTAATCCTCCTCGTGTAGCCCCTAGCCCTCCTCCCCTCGCCCGCTCTCCATTGTTCTTGCCTTCTAGTCTCAGGTGAGCTGAGAACGAGGTGGTGGTGCTTCTGGAGCAGATCTTCTCGATGACAGATTTGGTGTGGAGGGTGGCGGCAGATTTGGGAGTGGAGGTGCGGTGGGCAGTTGAGCAACTGGAGAGGAGCGTTGCGGTGTGGTCGGCAATGATGGCACCATGGTGGCCGCTGACATCTGTGGCGGGGGCGGGACAGAGTGGGGAGAAGGAGAGGAGGGGGGCGGCGCGGAGTAGGGAGAGGCGACGAAGGAGTCGAGGTGCGCCGATGAGAGGAAAAGCAAATGGGCTCGGGAGCAGTGTTTTGTTTTACTGGTGTAATAAACAAAATGTCGTTTTTGGGCCGGTCCAAAACCAAACATCCAAACAAGCTTTTCCCAAGTAGATCGGATTATTTATGTGGACCGTAATTTATACTAGTTTAGACCTCAAAACCGCCTTTCCAAACAGGATCTTAGGCTTAAATTGCAGCAACGCACGTGTTGATTGAAGCCCCGGTCCAAAAGCACCCACAACGCCTTCACGGGCGCGACCATAGCAGGTGAAAGAGGGGGCAGCCTAATAAGATAGCGGGGGGAAAAAGTGCGCCACCCGCTAACGTAGTAGGTGAAAAATAATGGGCGCCACCCGATTCCTCTCGTCGTCTCCTCCGCCACCTACATATCCCATCTCGATTTCCACCACCTTCCGCTTTCCGTCGAGACCTAACCCTAGGAAGCACGATGCTCCGTGTCCTCGTGATCGGCCTCCTCGCCGCTGAGCTCCCGGCGGCCTTCTGCGCGCAGCCGGGAGCCCAGTGCGAGCCCACCCTCCTCGCCACCGACATCGCGCATCACGAGCAGGCCCGCAAGTAGTTGTACTGAGCCTTCTATTTAGGATCTAAATCGGCTATGATTTGTCTAGGTATAATTATGAAGGTCGATCAGTTGTAGTCTACTAATAATTAAAGGGTTCACTAGATTAATGGTCGGATGTTTTGACATCTTTTGGGAATTACTAGCCTTTCTATTTTTTTCTATTGTATCCCTGCTGATAATAAGGATATGGAGATTAATTTGCACATATATATATATATATATATATATATATATATATATATATATAAGTGATAGTAGATGGTTCTAGAGTATATTTTAGTAAATATCTTGAAAGAGGGTTCTTGAATGTATGAGTATCAAATAAATATCTTGATAAATGTTTCTAAACTAGGTTAGTATCTAGGTTAGGTGAGAGGAGGGGTGGCACCCCCCCATTTATAGGATTACATGATCACTGGATTGGTGCCATGTGGCACAATCTAAACCCTATAACACAACTCTAGAAAACTCCCTACAAATATTTCATCTCTAGAGTTCTCTGTAACATTATCCGAACACTAGATATTTTCTTACCTCATAACTATTCTATATACTACACCTAAAATATCTTGCTTCAGAATTTTCTCCAATTCTAGAGTTGTCCTCTAAAATATCTCCACCATGCTTATTCTTGATTTATTATAGGGCCTTCTCGAATATCTTAATCACTCCAAAGTCTTCTATAATATTTGATGAGTCTTTTTGTACTCATTGTTTTCTTCAAGTTTGGTTCTTATTCGTTGAATATTGATTGTATCAATTCCTGATTTTTGCTAGTAATGACTATATAACTGTCAGATTGTGCAAATCTCTCTATTTAGACTTAATGTGTGTAGAATCACTAGAAAGGGGGAACTACTTTTAGATATTTTGGTGTTTGGTTAGCTGCTTTTTCATAAGCAAGTTGCAAATGGGTACATTATCGTGCTTCAGAGCATATAAGATGAAATGTAAGAGGAAACCATCGGGTAACATACTTTTTCTAACTTTAATCTGCTCTACTGCAGAGTAATAGACCTTACACAACAGCTCAAAGTTAAGCACAACACAGCACATTAACCGCTAACTAAGCCTCACTGTCCCTCAACTGTTTTGCACAACAACTGATGGCGACATACTGACATGATGATTAGCGGCAATTTTATAGTGCATGCTTCCATTCCTCCTGACGACATAATAATGAGCATAATTCAATATGAGCAAGCCTAGAACAAAAAGCTATGGTGTGCATGGTAAACACACAGCCGCACATCCCGTGTTACCACATCTAATCTTCTGGTCACCCAATTATATATTCATGCCTTAATGAAGAGTATTTTGGTCTTTCATCACTAACTTTTCAACTCTTTAACTAGTGGTGGAAGACTTTGTAAGGATAAAATAAAATGAAACTGACTTAGGATTTAGAGGAACGTAAGTCTAGATATCCAATATGGAGGGTTAGCTTCTTCTCAGTTTTGTTACTGGCATTTTTATTTTTTCTGTTTTCCCCAATGTTCATCCCTTATGAAAGAACAGCGCTTGATATAATTATAAGCATGCCTTTGTTCCTAGAGAGTTTCTTTGTTTGAAACAAATGATTGTCAAGTAACAGAAATGAAACAAACAAACTTGAAATACATTGATTATGCCAGAAAAATGAAACTGTATTTTTAGGACATCTGATTCCGTTCTAGCCTCACCTGGGTTTTGATGATAATAAACTAAACTCATGATGTGCCAACATGAACTTCCCTACCATTTTGCTTGTTTTCCATTGAACCATTCTGTTAACATCAAGCATTCGAGCTTTATATTCATCAGTGAAACTTGATCTTTACTTTGATTCTATCCTGTGGTACCTTAGCAAGCTAGCATCAGAAAATAAGATACCACACAAGATGTTCCGATGTTCCTCTACAATTGAATCGTTTTTCTCTATTGTTCCTTTAATAGTTCATATTCCTTTTGCACCCAATCCTATATTTTTGCCCCTTTTAAGATTTAAGAATAGCATCTCTTGTTCTTTACAAGATATTTCTGGCAAAGTTTGTCTTTATGCTGTGATGTGCTCTATCATACCTAAAATATCCATGAACTCTGCTTATCCATCATGTTGGCCTCTTTCTCGATCTTTATTTCACAAAATTGCAATATCTTTTAGTAGTATTTTCGTTTATGTTTATGGATTTGTATCAAATCAATAGAAGCATAATTCCATCCTACTTCAAATAGGACATGTTTATGTAAATCGATTTAGTGTTTTCTAGTAGTATTTTCATTTTTAATCTAACTAACCTTGTCATGACAACCAGCCCCTGCTCTCCCCCCGGCCCACAAGCAGCTCTGTGAGCCAGAGGCATTGGTCTCGCTGCTTGTGGATCAATGCAGTGACATCTTCTCGCCGCCATCTGCAACCTGCTGCAGAATGGTTATCCTGACAGTGGAGGCCAACTGCCTTTGCCCAGTTGCTGAGGAGCTAGAAATCCTGCACATCACTAACCTGTACAAGACCTGTGGGGGCACACGCTCCTTCTGCAGCAATTGCGAGGTTGGAGCAGTAACTGCACCTGCGTCACCCATAGCCCCAGCCCTCCGGCGGATTCGACTCGGAGAGCCCATTTGGCTCAGACCATACTGTGGGTCGTCATGGCGTTAGGTGTGGTGATCTCCTTAGTGCTAGGGTTGGTGGCACGGTGGTTCTTATACAAGCACAGTAAGTGTTATGGATTCTGATTCGTTCTTAGATTGCATACAACTAATGTTTCTTTCCATACAGTGGTCCAGATGGACGACGCTGAGGGAGCCGCTAAGGGAGCTACGGATGACGCTGTGGGAGCTGGGGGAGCTAGGGGAGCTCTGTAGCTCTTTTGTGGACGTAAGGACGGACTATATTCTAATTTAGACTTTGCGCTTATTTGTATGTCGGTATCCAGGTTGTTCATGTAAAGACTATTCCAACCTGATGCGTACTGGACCGAAAGTTTCTTTGTCTAAAAAACTGAAGTCCACGTACGAGCAATTTTGGGGACACGTGGTGGACTCTGGATGGGGCCGATTTTTTCACCTCGTATCAGCCGGCCGATGCCGGCCCACGCTTCGTATTCGTCAGGTTTAAAGGGTCAGCTGGATTGACCAAAGAGACTCAGGAGGAACCACGATGTATTAATAGCAAAACCGAAAAAAATAACTAAAATGCAGACGATACAGGCTTACGGGAGTAGTAGCACGTCGCAAAAACTGAGCATAAACATGCAAATTTCACTCGAACAGACATTTACTCAATCTGCCATTGCAGAACGATAGTTTATTAATGGAAATCCAGCTTCCATTTACACATTTACCCATCTGAATGCTTAGCTTAAACATGATGGATCTGATTGCACCCCGTATACAAGCATTGCTGATGAGAGAAATGGTATACAAGCATTGCTGATGAGTGAAAAATGGCGCCTTCTGCATTGCATGTGTGTAACAGATATTTTTTTTCAAAATTTGCGGCGTGATAGTTTGATATTGCATGTGTGTAACAGACTTTTTTTTTCATGATCGTCAGATGATGACATGGTATCTCTCGCGTTTGAAGGCGGAATCAAATTGTCACATTATAAATCAGGAAACTCTCCCTGTCGGGTGACGGGACCTTAGTGTCGGTCAAACATCCAACCATCCATTCCTTGTCTCTTCATTCCACGGTGCCTTCAAATCCTACAAATTCCCTCCCCTATCCATCCGCCCCGAGCTAGCGTTTCCTCTTCCCTCGCCGTCCGCCGCAGTCGCCGGCAGCCACGCCTCAGCACTCCGCGAACTCAAAGTCAATCCATCCCCACCTCATCCTTGTCTCCACCCCTTTTGTCAACACGTTGGAGCCACGGAGGATGACATGGGGATGGAAACAAATGTCTATTTCGTTGGAAACAACTTGAATCCTTATATTGGAAACACTTCTCTAGTCAATGGCAACAATTTTTTGTTGCTAACATTGCACACAATCTTTCATTAGATGGAAACAAATCACAATTGCAACCATAGGAAAAAAATTATTTCATTTGAAATAGATTTAATCATTACAGTGGAAACATTTTTTGTTTTGTTGGAAAACAAATTTCTTTTCCATCGGAAACAAATTCAATCGCTGCATGAAAACAACTCTTTGGTCAATGAAAACAAAATAAACTATAACTTCAGTTGCACTGGAAACAAATTTTTCGGGATTGCTTTTTAAGACAAATTGCAATTTTCTGGGAAATAAATCCGGAGTAGTTTCCGGGTTCTTTGATGCATGAGAATACTAGGAGTAAATTGTTGGATGGTAGAAGTAGAAACAAATCGCTTGGACATGGAAACAAATTGTGTTGATTGGATAAGTTTGTCAATGTGGTTTGAAAGGGAAGGAGAGATTCGAAAAAAAAATTAATTGTTGGCAGAGAGACGGCTCAGAAGCAGTTTTCAGAATAGATCATCCCACGATAGAGGACAAATCAATCTCGGTAGTTCAACGATAGATCAGCAACACCAACATCTAGTCGCCGCCAATATTGTAAATCTCTCGCTCTACTCTCCGAGCCAAATTAATATGTTTTCACTCAAATGTTTACGTCAACATACCCTCTTCAGATGTTTTCTTAGGTATTAAAAAATGAGCCAAACTTTTTTTCCAACTTACACTCGAAAAAGGAAAAGAAGAGCCAACTTAGGTTATTTTATACGTTGTCTTGGGCTAGAATGGGGTTGAATTGAAGGCCTGGTTGCTGATTCTAGTCACCCTTATCACATCTCAATTTCTCCTTGCTCCCAATTTCCTCTTCGTCGCCGCCGCATGGCGCCGCCGCCGCAGGCAGATGCGCCGCTGCGGCTACCCCCCCTACCAGCGGACATCCTCGTGGAGATCTTGTCCCGTGTCGGCGACGCTGTCGCCGTCGTCCGCTGCGCATCCACCTGCAAAACGTGGCGCCGCCTCATGCTAGAGCCGTCCTTCCTCTCCCACCTCCACCGCCGTCACGACGGGGGATTCGACCACTCCTCTCTCCTTGGGTTCTTCTTCCGGGACACCTCCCAGAAACTACCCCGCCGCCGCTTCTACCGCCGCCGCCCCGCCCGCTTCCTCCTCCTCGGCCCCTCCCAGTCTCAGCCACCCGCCCTCCACCTGTCCCACTTCTTGCCGAGCGCGGCCGGCCTCGGCGGCTTCGCTCCCGTCGCATCGGGCGTCGGCGGGCTTCTTGCTCTCGGCCGGTCCCCGGCCGACTCGTGCGACCCCGTCAGGATCTGCGTCTGCGACCCCGTGGCCGGGACCTCCACCTTCCTTCCTCCCCTACCGCCCATATTCCCCGAGAACATAGTGTTTCTGGAGGCTGATGGCTCCTCGTTCCGCCTGCTCGCGGTGATGGACCACCAACCGGGGCTCCTCCTGCGCGTCTTCTCCTCCCAAACCGGGGAGTGGGACACCGCTGTGACCGCCGAACTTCCTGACAACATGGTGGTCTTCCTCAGCTCCCCTGCTGTCGTCCACCGTGGCGCCGTCCACTGGATATGCGGCACCCGTGCTTTGCCCAATGCGGTCCACGCACTGGCTGTGCACCTCGGTCAGGCCGAGGTGTCGGTCTGCCGAATCGACCTGCCACTACGTGCAGGCATACACCGCTTGAAGCTCGCTCCAAGGGCAGTCCGCTTGGCCAATTCAGCTCAGGGGAGTCTCTCCTTGGTACTTCTAGATGAACCTGTGCTCTCCATCTGGAATTTTGAAGACAACGGTGTCGATGGGAAGTCATGGGCGCTTCACAAGACGATATACTTGATGTCAGTGTTACCACCAGCAATCTTCGATCTTTCTCTTGACTGGGGGCTATCCGTTGAAGCATTGTGCGAGAAGAGTGGCTCCTTGTTCTTGCACGCTGCGGGTGAGGGCCTCTTTGTGCTCAACCTCGAGACTGAGAGGTTCACAAAGGTTTCCAAGGACCATTGTGTCAAGTACCTGTGCCCATATGTGGCGGATTTGAGTTCTTGCCTAGCCGCCATGAAAAAGTTCTGATGCTGGAACCAAACTCAGGTTTCTATTCTTACGACCTAGTTTAATGCCTAGTCAGGGAGTGATTTGTTCCGTTTGGATGAATTTTCCAGGTTTACTCCGAAGCATGATGTGCAATGTGATAGAATTTGTGATCTTCGCACATGTTTATTTTCATGTTTGGCAGCTTTATACTGTTTACTGAGTTCTCAGGTAATCACATTAGCTGTAGTTGCTTATAGGAGGCAATTAAGGAAATATTAGTTGCAATGATGACAGTAATGCACCAAGTTTCAGCGTTTATTTATAATAAGGGTCCTCTAAAGCCAAACTGAAATTGATTTGATTACAGTTGTTATGCCCAGTTGGGTTCTGTAATGCCAGATTGAAGAAATATGATTAAATCACTTTTCTCAGATGAGGCACCGCTTCACCAGTAGTGAAAATGTGAAATTAACTCTTTCTTGGCAAGAATCAAGATTTTAGTTCTCAGTCAAAGGAATAAAGAGACCGATATAGAAATACAGTCAAATGGAAATGCATCAGCTTAGGATTACTAGTACTGCATACAACATGCATCCAGGCAGGCAAGAAATGTACAATATCTATAGTTGATAATTCGATCACACCTGAGAGTAAGACTCAACCTACAGGTACATAATTACCTAAGCTTACATAGCCACTGCCACCACAGCTCCTATATTTTCCGTATCCTGTGAAGCAGGAGCACGGTGCGATAATCTCATCCAACCCATCATTAGAGTATCAGACAACCCACACGGCACACTACCCTCTCCACAGCAGCAGATTTCCAGGCAACTCAAACTTATCCAGTTTACTTCTCGTCTTTCTTCTGTAAATCGTGTTACTTCCCATGGCTTGCATTGTGTACAATCAAATACTTTGAAGGAGACACTACGTGTGATTGATATATTCAATTGTTGGTTTATCATTTGATATATTCAATTGTTGGTTTATCATTTTGTCTATTCTACATTATTGGTTTTTTTAGCACCTTAGGATGCACAGATTCCTTAATAAAGGTAAGCAATGTCCGATGTCCCAGTGTTGCTCTGTCCACAAGGACATGCTACTAAACCTGTAGGATACTATTTCTAATATTTCTGATTTGTTCATTCATTGTTCAATATTATTTGTTCATTAATATAAGTTCTATCACTATAATATGCTTTGGCCATATTTTACACGTTTATGTGAAACTTTAAGCTGGGCGTGTTTGCATATGCTATTAAATGGTACATATGTGGTAAAGTAATACTAGTGTTCAGTCTGCATTTTTGACCAGTGGATATCTATCTGCTATATCACTCGTCTATTTTTGAGCTATATACATGGTCCCCATTATGGTGCTGCCGCATGTTAGCAGTATGCTTTGCACATATTTTTTTTTAAGAGTAAAGTGCGCTGGCGGTTCTCTAACTTGAGCGTTCAGTTCACTTCGGTCCAGCTTCTTTGAAACTGCATATTTCTAAGTGATTCACCAGAGGTCCAGAACACGCTTTTGCTAGCTCTGACTGAATACATGGCGCATTGATCATGCCAGCGTGGCATACCAGCCAGAGGAGGCCTACATGTCAGACAAGACCCGAACTAGTACTGCATACCAGATGCATCCAGTTGCGCTCGTCCTCCATAGCGTCGCGTACTGGCTATGTCCAACACGTTCTACAAGGACCGTGCGAGCACATCAATCTTCCCAAGGAACGGTACGTGGCTAATTGGTGTTCTGCACACTAGTAGGTTCTTTAGTTCAGTTTGCTTATGAAATTTCAGCCTAGTCTCTTATCAGTCTTGCCTCATCCAAATTAATCGAGCAGTAGAAAGCCTCAGGGATAGAATCCCATGTGTACAAATTTCGGTGATAAGACAACAATTATGTTTGGATACGGAACAGGTCTTGTAGATAAAGATATACTGAGTTTCAAACACCGAAGAATCCCTAGAGGAAGAACAAACGGTTAATCGAACTAACAAATATAATCTGAGCTTGACGATCCATGCACCGGATATATAAACTAGTAAAATCTGTTGTGTGCCGTACGTGATCCTATAACTTGCAGACTAAACCCTTAGGTAGCTTCATACACGGCCGCGACAATGGAGAGTACGGCGGCGGCGCTCACGACGGACATCCTGCTTGACATCGCCAGGCTCCTACCCTACCACCGTGGTACCTGGACTTCGTGCGCCCGCGCCTCCTCTGTGGCCATGGCTTCCTCCCCGTCGAGCTCCAGATCGACATGGAATGCCGTACTTAAACAGAGCACAAGCACACATGCATGTCAAGTGGCATCATGTGCCCGAGTTAACTAGAGCCGTGGAGCTTTTGATATTTTGCTGATGTACGTAGAAGGTATGAGGGTGTCGTTATGTGGTGGTGTAAATGTGATTTGTGACTCAAAAGCAGACGGTCCAGTGCCCACCATGTTAGTTAGTTCAGAGGATAGAACCTTAGTAGTAGGTAATAGTAGTGTTGAAACTTAGTCATACTATCACGGATGTGGGTGCAAGCCACGCAGCCGAGGAAGCAGAGGTCGGCACCGGCAGCCGCCGCCGTCGAGGTGGAGAGTGGAGCGGAGACTGACGCCGATGATGCAGATGCGGAGTGCAATCATGAAATTTTAAGCAGAGGAAATGGAGAATATGCAAATTATACACTAACCTCACTACTATAACTCAAGTTTAGGATTAGAAAACAAGCACTAATTGATTAAGGAGAAAGTCTATACTGTATTACTTTTGTACTAATTAAACATATCAGCGTTGCACTAATTAAGTGATGTGAATGATGGTTAGTTACCTCGACGAAGGATGTGAAGGGCTGCATGAGCGCGTCGGCGAATTGGTCGGGCGTGTAGGCGGCGCCCAGCATTGGGTTGACGTATTAATTCTGCACGTAGTCGCTAGTGCCATCGCTCACGACGTAGATGGACCCAACCGTCGGCGCCGCCGGCCACTGCCGGCTCAGCAAGATCGCGCCAGCCATCAGATTACAATCAGAAGAGGTGGAGGCTCCCATTTCACATCACCCCGAGTAGGCTTCGGAGATCACCTACTTCAAAAACTTCCCAAACATGTTGGATCTAAGGAGAGTGGTGAAATTAACCAGTCGGAATTCTACTCAGGGTTGAGAAACACACGAGACAACAAATATATATGTAATTGGAAGGATTGCCTCAGCTTTGCTTTGACTTTTTGATTTCAGTTTGGATGAATTAAGACCTAATTCCATATAGGCATACATTAATGCCTACTTTAGTTGATGCTCAGTTCACACCTCAAGGATGATGAAATGATTTAGGGGTGAATGATGCATAATTTATTGAAATTTTTCTTGCTCCGCTTCCTTACTAGTTAAAGCATGTAAAATTGCATAAGCTTGGCAATCGATCACGTCGTGTGATCCTGGATTCGTATGCATGCACGTATAGAGTACAAAGGGTAGGCAACCTCTCCTAATACGATATGGACACCAGAGAGATATGCCTTATAGCAACAACCGCGCACAGCGAGCTACTGCTATGTGAACAATAAAGCGAGAGAAAAGAAATAAGGATATCCCTAACCCATTCATTTCAATCTCTCCAACCAAACACACCCTTACATACCCACTTTTGATGATTGCGAGAAGACGAGAGTTGTTTGTAGACTACTGAAAATATTCTATGAGGCAAAAAGTGTTACTCAGGCTTAAAGTATTCGGCATCAATCTTGCACTTCCATCGGATGTGGCAAGTAAAGCTAATATTAGAGCGGGAAGCTTCCGAGGTGGATTGTGAAATGCATGCTATGGTCAAACATGACACTGAAATTCAAGAAATATTGGAAAATTTCATGGGTTCTTCTCTCGGTTCCGGTCATTTTGGACCAATGGTTCAAGTACGCATTCCTTGAATTTTGTTTCCGCAAATCATTTGGGGATAATGCCACATCTAATCTTGCCAAAGTCAAGAAGGTGTTCCAAGGGCTGTTTAATGAATATGCACAATTGAATGACAACAATTCAGAGCCTATGCAAGGAGCTGAAGTTGACCTGGGTACATATGATAGCGACCCGTTGGCAGATTGTGATCAGCATGCCAACCTTATGGCCCGCTCAACAAGAGTCGTATTGTCAAAACTTGAGACATATCTGGCGTAGCCCCCTGTCCCTCAAGGTGACCAGTTTGATATCCTCTCATGGTGGAAATATGAACTATCCTGAATATCCAACACTTGGACGTATGGCAAAGGATATTTTCGTAGTGCCTGCTTCCACAATAGCGTCCGAGTCTGCTTTAAGCCCGCCACCACGATTATTGTTGGTGCTGCCATCATGGTGGCGAGGGTTGTTGTTGCTGTCGAAGTGGTGAGTCATGTTGTTCACCGATGAGCGAATCTCAGAAGACGAATCGTGGAGCTCTTGACATGCCTCATAGGTGAGTAAATGAGAATAAAAATCATTCAACATCACCTAAGTGTTGAGGACAACGAGGGACATCACTAGGGCATTGTACTTGGGCCCTAGACCAGCAAGGATGTAGCCGATCACTTCATCATCGGACAAGGGCTTGCTGATGGTCGACATCATGCCGGTGAGGTTCTTCATCTTTTGGAAGTATTCGACCAAGCTCAAGTCCTTTTTCTTCAGAGTGGATAGCTGACAATGGACCTGCATGATGCTCGCCCTATCCTGCGCCGAGAACATGGCGTGCAACGTGGTCCACACCTCGGCGGACGAGGTGAAGTTAAACACTTGACCTAGAATTTATTTGGTCATGGAGGAGAGGAGCGCTCCAAGGACATCCTGGTCCTGTTGAAACCAGCGGAGATATGCCAGGTTGACTGCGTGCGTAGCATGGGCACCGGTGCCCATGATCAACATCCAAGGCATGCAACGATGGTGTCGTCGAGGTAGCTGAACAACTGCCGGTCACTTAGCACTGGCACAACTTTGATTTTTGTTTTTAGTTGGAGCCCTTGGAGGCGTTTAGATGTTAGTGGTTCACTGGATGACTAATGTTTAAATTTATTTCGGTGTGGATGTTCGTCATAGCACGGTTATTTCAATTTTCTTATTAGACAATATGTTAGATGAACAATGCTAGTTGTGTGTATCAACTTAATGCGGAGGATAGAGGATCAAAAAATAGAATTTTAATACCGCATAGAAAACTCACACAAATGCTAAGATCTTTTGTCCATTTCAGCTTTATCAGACATTGAAATTGCTAGCATCCTACGCTGGTATGTGGTTGTTGAGCTCCGTGATCATCCGTATGCAAACCGATACTATTGCACGTATGGCATGCTTGAAGATGAAATGATGAAAGTACGCTCTCTTCCCTTTTGGACACATGCTCTTGGCTCTACCCTTTCCCTATATGTAAACTTGCATTATGTACCGTTGTTTCCGTTCTTAATAGATGGTTGCTAGGGAGGACGGAGATGAAGATGGATTTTGACTGTGGCAGAGTTTATCACGGCAGACAGAACTTACTGCTCAATTATGTTCTATTATGAAGGATGTAAGAAAGTTTAGTGGCAGCGCATAAAAGAAAATTGAGAAATTAAGACAGCTGCTATCGGGAGTTTTCAGTGAGCTTACCAACTTTGATGAGGTAAATTTTGTTCCTTCCTTAACGTGCTCACTGTTTACTGTTCTTCAATGCTAGAAAAATAAATGATCATACATATTAACTTGTCTTAGTTGCTTTAATTGACATATTCTTTTAAATTCGTTTCAGCTAATTCATTCACCACTAGCACCGACCGTTCTCCTTACTGGGGTTGTGCCTCAAGAGTCATCTATATTCAGGAGTGCCTTGAAACCTTTGCGCCTTACATTTAAGACATCAAATGGGGGAACATCCAAGATAATTTTCAAAAAGGGAGATGACCCCCACCAAGATCAGCTGGTAATTATTAAAGTGTGCTTTTACATATATTGGACATTATTTTGGCTTTTGTTCTAGTCTATGACGACATGTAGCACCCTCTTTATGTAATGGTAGTGGGCCTTGAGATTATGAAGTGAAATATGCTGCCATTGAGATGTTACTGCATGCTTTAGACTTGAGTTAGGGGCACATAATTGTGTACATGTTCGAATCTTTTTTGAATACACTCGTAAATCGATCATTATTCTAACCAGGGTCATTGTCTGCTTAAACATTAGTGCTAGGCCGCTCTTCTGCGTTACTCAATCGATTATGTGTTGGTCATGTTGGGAATGTAGTTCTTACAGTTCCCAAGGATCACTAATCACAAGCTGCATATCTCATTCCTGTTTTGTGGTGCATGTGTAGGCAATTTTAGTGCTTAAGAGTCTTCTCATTGTTGTTCTAATGCGGAGATAACCTATTTTGGCATATATGACATACCATTATATATGTAGATACATCTTTTTTACGATTTGAGCTGCATATGATGCAACATACATTGTATTGGTCAATTTAGTTATGTCAAAATGGTGTGGCTTTTTGATATAAAAAAACTCACCATCCTTGTTCTTCGGTGGCAATTGGCTTCGATAATTGTCTTTGCTACAATGCCGGAGGAGCGAGAGGCCAGCCAAAGAGCTCTTCTCCGAGCATGGCTGGAAATTCTGTACAAGGTTCTCTGTTTGAGCTTCGTTTAAACCTGGCGATATTTTGTTAGTCCTCTTTGTTTCGGCAAACTCTAATAAATGGTGGCTGGTGCATCCTGTGGACGCAGAGACCACGAGATTGTTTCTTGCATTGTCTAAAAAATCAGCAACGCTAAAACCTGAAGCTGCTGTACCCAATTACATTCAGGAAACTCGTCAGTAATGTCATATTCACTTGCAGCTTGCCCTGCATCTATCCATCCATTTCTACCGGCCTTCGAGCTTGGTGATGGTAAGCCCATCGTTGCTGCAGGTGAACTCTTGTACGCCGAGAACGGCCGCCGGAGTGCTCATCGGTGTGCACACCACCGGCCGCCGCGGCCTCGACGGCGCCTGCTGGTGCGACAGCATGAGGATCACGGCAACGATCGGTGGCCGTTGGTTCGGGCTCTCCTGAACGCACAATAGCCCTACCTGGATGCACGTCGCGGCCTGCTCGAGCACGGCGGCGGTGCACTCCCCGCTCACGGTTGGGTCAAGGAGGTCGAGGCTCCTGTCTTCTTCCCATAGCCCCCATGCCTGCAACAAATTCTTCAGTTTGTCAGGTCATCTTGGAATTTCATGTGTATATCTGCGACTAATTCCATCAGGGACTTGTTTCTTAGTTAAAACCAACGCCGGTGAGCCGCGGGAACAAAATTTTGAGTACAAATGAAATTTGTGAGTGTTGAAAGTGTGTCGAATATACGTACAGGTAAGATTACAGTTGGACTTATGGTAGAGTTAGCGGTATAAGGTTAGTAGTGTTTGAATCGAATCTGTTGTAACCTGGCTCCAATAAATAGCGGCGCCGCACCATGTAATCCAAGTCGAACTTGGACAGGAGTCACCGTGGAGGGGACGGTCGGACTGGTCATGCAGACCGGTTTAAATCGGTCTCAGTCCCCTAGGGTAGCAACTAGGTTTGTGTCGCTTAAAGGGAGGAGCACCTATAGTTGGCTCCTGGAGATGTTGGGTTCAGTGAATCTCATCAGTAAGGATCATTCTCCTTGTCTTTGTCGTTTAACTTTGTGCATGTTTTAACCTCGGTAGATTGGTTGTGGGTGCACACCATAGAGGCCAATTTCATAACAAGTGGTATCGAAGCCATGGTTGCAGGTTCCGATTTTAGAGCTAGAGGTGATGCGCAAGTTCTTGATGGCATGTGTATAAAGTCCTAGGGCTTGGAGTACGGCTAGCAGATGGAGGCGCCGTACGCACAAGGTTCGGTGGATCCTAGAGCATGTCGGTTCAAGGTGTGTTGTGCGGGGCGGATCGAGCGCGAGGTGGAGTATGGAGCCGGCAACCTGGGTAGGAGGCTCAGGTTTGATAGATGGTTGGTCTGACTGACGGCTAGAGCTTCATCACGAGGACGCGCGTATGTCTACGATCAAGCAACCACCAGTTTAAACCACCCCACATAGTCAGCAGGAGTTTGTGCATGCACGACGGTGCACGGGAGGAACACTGGGTCAGACCTGCCTCAAGGGGCGGTCAGAACTAGCGCTAGACGAGTCATGCAGTGGCATCAGCGGTTTCGTGTGGAACACACACGGGCGGTCAGACCGCCTAGGCAGGGTAGTCAAACCGGTCAAGTTCGACCAAGACTTGGACTCAGACTGGAGTTGAGTCTGGGTCGGTTGAGGTGTCGTGGAGGCAGTAGAACCGGCTTAAGCTGGTGGTGGTAGCCAGCTAGACCAGTCACCTAGCGGAGGCGACTTTTGGCCAACACGGGCCATCTCCGGCTTGTGGGAGGATATGTTGATCACGGTTCCAAGGGTGTGGTGGCACCAAGTGGGCCCGCGATCTTCAACACAGAGTGCTTCGGCTCAAAGTTCTCGGCATGCACGCGGAAGAGGAATCCGGGTTGAGGAGACATAGAGGTGGCTGGAGATAAAGCCACGGTTTTGTGTTGAAGGTGGAGTAGAGTTCGCTTAGAACTATACTTCAAACAAGGAAAAATCGGAGTCCTAGTTGCATATGAAAACGACTTTGTGTTGCACAAGAAAAGGACTTCGTGAGGCCATTAAAAGGTGGGCCAAGAGGTATTATGAGGTCAGAGCTCAAAGTTTCATGGCCCTAGCCTGAAATTTTGAGAGCAGAGGTTCGGACAAGGCGGCGCACATGGAGTTTGAGGGGACGATTCTCAATCAGCCAGACCGGTCAACTAGGGTGGTCAGATCGGTTGGTCTCGTGATGGCGGACTCGGGTGAGGATCAAGAAGCGCATGAGGTCGGTGATGTCATCGCGACTAATCAGACCATCGGTTGCAAGGAGGAAGCTAACGATACAGTAAGAGATCTCAGGAAGCAGTATGACTAGCTGGAAGGGGCGAAGTTTGATGGGTCTGGCAATTTTGAATTGTGGTAGATGAGAGTCAAGGACATGCTCAAATAGCAGGGTTGCTTGAAGGTGATCAAGCTTGATGCTACCAAGCCTGCCTAGATGGATGTTGATGATTAGGAAGACTTGAAGATCAAGGCGGCCGGGACCATACGACTGTGTCTCTCCCATCAAGTTATGTACCAAGTGATGGAGAAGGAGACGTCGCCAAATGGAGGAGGAGACGTCACCGGACCAAATCTGGGCAAAGCTAGAGAGTCATTTCATGTCCAAATCTCCAACCAACAAGTTGTACCTGAAGCAAAAATTGTACGGGCTGAAGATGCAGGAAGTGTCGGAGCTTGCAAGCCACATCAGCATCTTCAATTAGGTAGTCACAGACCTAGCTCGTCTAGATGTGAAGATTGATGATGAGGACATGGCTATTATTCTTTTGTGTTTGTTGCCACCATCCTATGAGCATATGATTATGTCACACCCCGAAATTCCGAAACCTGGAAATTAGGGCCAACAAAAACTTTTTACGAAATAATGTAAACTAAAATGCACCTGATTAAAACTTTGCACCAAATCGTTTTAACTCTAAATAAAATCAGGCCAGGATCTTCCATCTTTGGTTCCCTTCCTTTTACCTAATCAGCTTAAACCTGGAATAACATCTACCGCAATAATACCCTAGTCCGACACCTGCGCCGCATACGACACCGTGTCGACGGTACCTCACCACCAGCATGTCCTAAGCCAGCACAAAGATTTCATCCCGAGTTCCGTGTTCCTGCCCACCTTGCCACGCTCCGGAACCCCAGCTCCGAGGCCTGATTCCTCTTTTTCCCCTATTAAAAATAAATGTCACCAAAACCCTAATCCCCTTCTCCCCGTTTCGACGATCTGGCAAAACCCTAGCGCATGGATTGACTCTGCCGCAATCCTATGCATATATACGAGTATACCAGCGATACTTTCCCAAGTCCTATCTCCCCTGACTTCCTGTCATTACCCTAACCCCGTCGCCATTCCACATGCGCTTAATTTTCTTGGGTATATGCGGGTATATACGCTTGAAATTCTAACGCGATAATCCATGTGATCTCTTGGCCCCGACAATTCCAAATGAACTAGAGGAAATCCCCTATGTCCAGGTTAACTCCAACATAAAATAATGTAAAGTTGTGCAATGAAACTATTTAAATCAATTTTAAATTTAAATCTGAAGCTGAATGGAATGTTACAATACAACCCCTAGAAACAAAGTTCTCTAAAGACCAGCCACAACAACGCGGTGATCCCAGTTCCTCTCCCTGATATTTTTCCTGCACTTTTCTGCTAGGGTCACAAGCTGTGTACCAACCGATTTGCCTGTGCTCTCACCCCCACGTGGAAACACCCCCTTGGCCCTAGGCAGCTCTACTGCTCCTCCATGAACACGTAGTGCTGCCCTCCCTGCTACGTGCATCTCTTCCTACAGCACCAGGCAGGGATATTTTCCTCACCCATCCCCTCCTTCTCCTCTACGAGTTCCAGCCGAGCTCCACTCCAACCAAGCTTCTTCTCCCCATCCTTCCTCAAGCTCTTTTCCTCCTCCCATTGGCAAGCTAGGAGCTGAGCAAACCTGACGCTCCTCACTGCTTTCAGAAGAATCAATGGGTTCCCTTTTGCTCTAGTCTCCCGAACTACTTCCAGTGCTCCCGAGCTCACTCCTAGTTCTCCCCTGCCCATCAAAGGTCCGGCGGCACACCTCCAGTACAGCCACAATCCCCTCCAGCTCCCAAACTGTTTCTTCCTCACTAGCTGCCCCAATATGCCCAAGCTGAGCTGCGCTCAAACTCCTGCCCAAACCTCACCTGCTGAGCAGCTCAAGCACCAACACCGGCAAGGCACGCATGCCACCAGATCCACCGCTCCGGTGACCCCTCCCCAAGGCACATCCGAGCCGCCGCGAGGTCTGCCGTCAACCGCCCCGCCTGGCCCTCCAGCTCGAGCGGCCCCGTGCTGGAGCTCTCCCAACCACCGCGCCGCCCCTTGCTGCCGATCCCCACTCGCCGGCGCCGCTACAGTCCCGCCCCTCCTCAGCTCCAGCCAGCACCGCCATCCCTCTGTTTCGAACGGGCCACCGCCGCCCTGGAGCTCCCGCTCCGGCCCCCTCTCCATTCCGCCGCCGCTCCTCACCGCTGGATCTATCCCCAACCGCGGAGCCGCCTCTCCTCTGCTCTGCCGCCGCGGCCGTCCCTCCACCTTGCGCGCTACTGCGGCAGTGCCCGACCATCGCAGCTGCTGGCGACACCGCCCCCGCCTGAGCCTCGCCGCCGGTAAGAGCAACGCGCCCCTGCACCGCCCTCCCGACCGCACTCCTCCTCGCCGTATGCCTTTCCCGCCGCTTGTGCTCTCTCCTCCGCCGCCGGCCTCCAGTAGCCAGGGCCGCCACCCACCACAGCCGAGGTGCGCCACCTCCTGGAGCCCCGCAAGACCCGCCGGCGCCTGCCCCTTTCCTCCCCTATTCTTTCTTTCTTCCTCCAGTAGCATATCCCTCTGCACTGCTTGCTCGGTAGCGGTTAACCAAATTCCTTAAGCAGGTAATAACCGGTTACCATTAGTGAGCTACCCTAAGTCTGTTAGTTAGTTATTTAGTTAATTAATTAGTTAATTAGATGGTTAGCTAGTTAGTTAATTAGCTAACCCGTTAGCTAGTTAATTAATGAACCAGTTAATTAGTAGTTAGTTAAATTGTTAGTTAATTAATTGATCGGGTAGTTAATTGGTTAACCAGCTAAGGTAATTAGTTAGTTAATTAGTTAGTAGTTAACTAGTTAGTTATTTAGCTAATTAGTTAGTTAGTTAGTTAATCGGTTAGCTAGTCGGTTAGTGCAATTGTTAGCTAAATTGGTTAGCTAATTAGTTGGTTAGTTAGTAGCTGCAGCGATAGTAGCTGTTGAGCTTAGCTGTCTGATTAACTTCTGTCGCGCCACCTGATTTCACTAAGAATAGATAATCTATTATTTAAAGTATCGCAACTAATTTTCGATCAGTTTTTAACTAGTACGCTATACACCTTCATCAAGTGTAGCCCCAAAAAAATAACACGGCTTACAACCTGATCGGGTTTCTTCCAACCTAACGCATCTTTATTTTATGTACGTATATAATAACTGCATAGGGTAAATCTGGTTCTCGTAAGCTAAGCTGAATAAACCTAAATCCATTTAAGCTGTTATTATTTCATGCTAGGAGACAAGTACTCAGGGCTCCACCTTCCAAAATCGAAACCCTAATTATATCCTTTAGACCTTAGCTGCGAACAAACCAAGTTAACCAAAATCCTAAAAGTCGTTACACGTTTACAACCCGGACCACCTTGATGACAAATGTAATCGTATGCTTCTCGAGAACCATAAAACCCTAGCTCTTAGCCTTTACCGAGGAGCCCTAACGACAGGTGTATGCAAAGGTCCTCCGAAGACCCTGGAACCCCAACGCGGCAAGAGTCTAAGGTTTATGCTTTTGTCAGGAATAACCTAAAGCCTCCTATTCTATTTATTATAAAAGTCCCTGCCGTTCTTCCGTCGCGGCAAGCTCCTGTCGCAGCTCCCCTGCCCCGCCGCGACAACTTTTCCCCGCCGCGGCAGCCCTTTATGACCACCGCGGTAGCACCGCGGCAAGCCATCCTCTGCCGCGACAAGCCAGTTCCCCGCCGCGGCAAACTAAGCCCTACCGTGGCAGCGCCGCGACAGCCTCTCTCCCGCCGCGGCAACTGCCGTTGTCTTGTTCCTCTGCCAAGGCAAGCCTCTACCGTCGCCGCATTGTCCCCCACCACAGCAAAACCTTGTCTCTGCCGCCTGACTCCTGCCGTGTCAAGCCTTAGTCGCCTGCCACCTTGCTCCTGCCCCGGCAGCGAGCCATCTCCGCCCCTTTTTATTTCCTATAGTTCTTTAGAATCTAATAGCTAGTCAAGCGTTATGATTTCATGTGTTGAAGTTTTTGATTCAATGTTATTTGGTTCTTCTTTGCATCGTTGATTTATTCGCCGTTCCTTCGACGTGTAGATACCGACGTTAGGGGTTACCGCGCGAAGGAATCGGGCAATCGTCGAATCAAGTTCAAGCTCGAGACTCAGACGGTACCGCCAGGCAAGCTATTTCCACCTTGACCATGTTGAAATCCTATATTTGTGACGTTAATTATTTTGTTTATGAAATTGCATGCTATGTGTGTAAAACCGTTATTTTATGTAGACCTAGTTATTCCTATTAGATGCACGGCTTAGGCCGATGAACCCTATCCTTGTAACCCTAGTATTAAGTGCTGATCCTCGAACGATCGGCAATTTTCGGAGTATAGGCGATAGCCCCGCTTAGCCCTGCTATAGTGAAAACTAAGTTTTATCAATGCGATGGGATTGGGATCAAAACCCTCGGTGTGTAAATGCATACCGAGGTGCCATTTACAAAGGAATGTTTATTAAAAACCCTGAACGAGATGATGGAGGATTTGGATTCGGACAGGAATGCTAAGGGAGTTTGGAGGTGGTAAAGTAGCCGGTCGCTACATGAGGAAGGAAATAGCCGGGTAGCCGGTTGCTACCCGAGGAGATGGTTGGATAAGGAGTCCTGCTCGAATCAGTTAAGGACCGAACCTAAGTGCCGCTAAATCAGTTCCCCCACCGTACGTCCACATGTCCTTTATGGGAAGGACTGGACCTGGTACCTCGTCTAATACCGGAGCCCGGAATCGTGGGAAGTTAGGTTGAAGTGCTAGTGGATCCGTAGAATCCCTAGAGGATCTCCACGGAACTGAGTAGGGGAAAAGCTCTTCATGGGTCTCACCGTATTGTGGGGGTAAAGCTCAGTAGAGTCCTACAAGGTACGTGGAATATGGTCCGACACAAAGGGGGAGAGTCCCATCTCTGTCATTCGAGATGAAGAGGGTCGGGTAGTCCTCCTAGCGAGTCCGGCTCTGGTGTGAACACGGGAGAAGGGTCTCGTTGTAATATCCCTGTCAGTATACGTCGCGAAGTATACCCAGGGTGACTTACATCTTGTGGGTAAAGCCGTACCACCTCTGCAGAGGGTTAAAACTATTCGAATAGTCGCGTCCTCGGTCATGGACATGAACTGGTAAGGCCACACACTGGTTAGACTGAGTTTTGTTTGTGAAAGCTGGGAAATGGGATTAAGGACGTGGGCATGATGTGTCCACAGTGAGCAGTTTAAGCTACAGTCTGGTAGCGAGGAACTGCAGAAGGGGAAACCTAGCCCGGGCCACGTGGAGGCAGCGCGGGTAGGTTGTAAGGATTGTTTGAGGCGGTAGGCGGAGCTACCGACCTCTGGTCGACGATTGTTCTGCTGGATTGTCCAGCACCGGATGCTGTCTCGACAGAGACGAATTTAATTTCGAAAATGCTTTTGAATCTACTATTCTGTATTTCGAACAAGAACTTGCATTTCCGCACAACTGCAACTTAGGGTAGAGCTATCCCTTGATCTATTCCCTGCATGAAATATTGCCGTATATTTCCTCCTGTGGGAATAGCTTGCGAGTACATTCCATGTACTCACCTGGCTTGTTGATTTGGCCAGACGAAGGAGAAGTCAAGTCTGAAGAAGCTTGCGATCGCGAAAGCTAGGGCGTAACCCCAGTCAGTTGCCTGTCGGGTATGGCATACTGATGGGCCACATCTCCGCTGAATTCCGCTGCAAGTTTATAGCCGTTGGGCTACAGGTATCAGATCATCGACCTTCTCGGTCTATTTAATTATTTACGCATGTATGACAATGATATACAGGTTAACTCGTGTGTATCGGCTACTGATCCAGGGACCGATACAGTAATCACGAGGGAGTTCCCGGCCTTAAAACCGGGGGCGCCACAGATTACTACTCTGATATACAACAAGGATACCATCAACATTGAGCAGATTACAGCAGCTTTACTGAACTATGATCAGAGGAAAAAGAACACTGCAGGAGATGTCACTCATGGTGAAGGGGTTGCTGGTCAGGTATGAACATAATGTGAGGGTACAAAATAGGGACAAGGCAGGGAGACAGTCCAAGGCCAAGTCAAAGAAGAATAAAGACGTCCAATGCTATAACTGAAAGGAGTGGGGATACATGAATAGGGAATGTACAGAAAGGAAGAAGAGTGATAGAAGCATCAATATGGTTGCAAAAGGTAGTGAGACTGATGATGAACAAGATCTCAGTTCTTTCTTTTTCAGGTGAGTAGTCAATAGAAGAATGGATATTGGATTTGGTGAGTTCTTTTCACGTGACTCCTAACAGGGAGTGGTTCACTTCGTACAAGTCTGATGATTTTTTGATAGTCTATCAAGGAGATGATGTGGCCCATAGCTTTATCGGGATTGGTGACATCAAGATCAAGACTCAAGACAGTGTCGAACATATGCTCAAAGGTGTTAGGCATGTGCCAAGGCTACGAAGGAATCGAATTTCATTCCGTGCTCTTCTTGACAATGGTTATGTCTACAATGTGGACAAGGATAAGAAGACCATGAAAGTCAAAAAAACCAAGGTGACTGTGATGAAGGGAAAGAAGACCACAAAAAACTTGTACAATCTGCAAGCATACACAGCTACCGATGGATCTACTGAGGAACCAAGTGTGGCACTAATTTCAGTCGAGGCCAATAAGTCTAAGGAGCAGGACTTGTTGGGTGGCTCAAGGGAGTGAGCTACAAAGGATACCAAGTCCAATGTACATGAAGGTTTGCGCATGACAGCTTCAAGGTGGTGAGGTTATATTCGCTAAGGTGGTGTGTGTGTGTATATATGTATGTATGTATGTATGTATGTATAAGTTTAGGATTACAGTTGGACTTGTGATAGAATTAGCGGTATATGGTAAGTAGTGTTTGAATCGAACATGTTGTAACCCGGGCTCCAACAACTAGGGAGCGTCACACCATGTAATTCAAGTCGAAAACTCGGACAGGAGTCGCAGCGGAGGGAGCAGTCTGACTTCCGCTTTCGACTTCTAGGGATGTGGACTTCAACTGAACCTTGTCGAGTCTCTCTACCTTTATCGTTTACCTTTGTGCATGTTTTAGGTTCTTTGATGTATCTTGGCAATGCGACTACGATCGTGGAGCTTGGTCGTGGATGCGCACCACGGAGGCGAATTTCATAACGAGGACACACCAAATTCAAACGAAATCCCGTAGAAAGCATACCAAATTCGTTTTGATTATTTTCTTTGTAGTGTTTGCTTAAGGCAAATGCAGGAGGTTGATTTCTTACATGAGCTATGAGGTTGAAACTCCGTTGGTTCCTCCTGCCACTGACGATCTCCAGCAACAGCACGCCGAAGCTGTACACATCCTGCATGAACGATAGCATGCCGTCCATCGCGTACTCCGGTGACATGTAGCCACTGCCATCGCGCCGTACAAAAGAACAGTCAGTAAATCCGGCGAGGGTAAACAAGGAAAAATTGAGGTAACTAATTGAGCAATACTGTGATCAGTTGCAATTTGCTTACACTGTCCCAACGATCCTTTCAGTGACTGTCGAGTCCTGACGGTCAGCGCTGCTGCTGAAGAGCCTCGCGATGCCGAAATCTGATATCTTGGCCACCATCTCGCCGTCAAGGAGAACGTTGGCCGCCTTAAGATCGCGGTGGATCATGGTGTGTCTCGAGTCCTGGTGAAGGTAGACAAGCCCTCTAGCGACGCCGAGGATGATGTCCATCCTCGTCTTCCAGCTCAATGTCGCACGCCTCGTCTCATCTGTTTGTGGATTTACGGGACTCAGCGCACATCTTCACGAGTCGCCACAGCAGAAAATGGTGACAGTTTTTGCTGCAGGTAGGTACATACCGAAAATGAAGGTGTCCAAGCTCTTGTTGCTCATGTACTCGTAGACAAGGATCCTCTCGGAGCAGTGGATGCAGCAGCCGAGGAGGCGGACGAGGTTGCGGTGCTGCAGCTTGGCGATCAGGTCCACCTCGTTCATGAACTCTTTCAGGCCCTGCACTGTGTTCTTGGATGAGAGCTTCTTCACTGCGACTTCCTGGCCGTCTGGCAGTTGACCCTGACAGATCCAATTTATGAGTCATTTGTCATACAAGTATTACACTAGTACTTCTGAACTGTTGTTTATACGACAGTAAGAAATTGTGTTTCTGATTTACATGGATTGTATCATTGCAATTTGCAAATCACCTTGTAAACAATGCCGAATCCACCACGCCCTATTTCATTCTCAGGAGAGAATCCATCGGTGGCGGCTTTAATAATCTCGAGAACGTATGTCGGGCATTCTCCTCCCATGATGCGTACTGTCTCATCAATCATGGTGACTGCAAAATGGAGAAGGAAACCCACATGAGCAACAGAGCAGCGACCAGTCTCAGATTATCATCCTTAAGTACAAATGGCTTTCAAATGGCAGTAAGCGCTGACCTTTCTTGCTGCGCCGCACCTTTCGCCAAATCAGAAAGCCAAGCCATAGCAGCAGGAGCAATGCAAACGCTGAAATCATCAGTGTGATGACTACGACGGACTTCGTTGTCTTGGTTGCCTCTGAAGATGCAGCTGCAGTGTAAGTGGTGATAAAGTTAAATGAAGCAAAACTCCGGAGTTCAACGAAGTAGCCGGCGAAGCACACTACTCGTGAGACTCGCCACATTTAGGCTAGAAGTACTAGGAAACTGACATTAATAGAATGAAAGAAAGATTATGCTCTAAATATGAGCTTGACATGTTTGTCCTGGTAGGCGATTGAAAAGACATGTCAGTTACTGAAAATGTGTTGCGTGCCTGGACAAAGTCTGTTTCCTGACTTCAGTTGAAAGGTCCAACATGATATTTTTTTCTTCTAAAAAATAATCTTTGAACCTGCAGTTGACGTCAAACTAAGAGGTCCTCCTTCCGTATGGAAACAGATGTAGTTTTAAACTTGTCTTCTGTTCGAGAATACATGGAAAAGAAGCAGATGCAAACTACAGGTGCTACAAATTTCCAAGAACAAATAGCATTGCAAATTTGCGATCTTTTCTTTTTTCTCGAAGACGAAATGCGCGTCATGTTTTATTAGAAGAAGCACGCAAAAGAATGCGTAAGAGCTACAAAACCACAACCAGAAAGGAAAACAAAGAGGAAAAACAAAAGTCTAGAAAACTGAGAAGGAAGAAAAAACAACTAACTAGCCAACTAAACTACTGAAAGTCTGAGAGACACAGCAAATTTGCGATCTCTCGACTCTGAATCGAGAAGCAGGGAGAGTGTTTCTTGTTTACCTAGGTCAGACTTGGCGAGCCTGACGAAGAGATCCTGGCCGGCGTCCACGAAGCGGGTGTCTATCAGCTCGCCGAACCACTGTATGCATCCGGTCCCGCTCGCGCCTCCCCGGATGTCCGCCGCGGCGTATGCCGTGCAGGAGCAGTTGGACAGGCACCTCCGGCTGCACTCCTCCAGCGTGGCACCGGCGTCCACGGTGGAGCTGTACGTCTCTGGCAGCTTCACGCCGTGCAGGGGGTAGAACCCGTCCCTGTCGCCGCACTGGAGCGGCGTCCTCCGGGCGCACCCGCCGGACGCGTTTCGCATGTTCCACTCCGCCTGCGACCTCGGCGCGAACCCGTGGATGCAGCCGCAGACCACGGCGTCGGTCACGTCGCAGAGGCCGAACGCGCCGCACTTGCCGTAGTGGTCGCACTGGTCCCTGGGCCCAGACCAGAAGTTGTTCCACGCTAGCGCGTTGCGGTCCCAGACCATGCGCTGCATCACGCCGGACTCGTTTAGGACCAGCCGCGACCTCGGCGAGCCGTTGCGGCTGTAGTACATGTATGTGACCTCGTCGGCGGTGGCCGTGAACCGGAGCTCGAACATGTCCGCGAAGGTCGTCATCTCGGGTATGCCGCTGAACCGCGCGCCGTTCCACGGGCCCGTCCGGTACGTCTTGCGGTCCTTTCTCCAGATTTGAAGCTCCGGCGAGCCCCGCGTCTCCATGACGTAGCGGAAGTCGCCGGTCGAGGGGTCGTCGGAGCTGCGCCACGAGGAGAGGGACCACTCGCCGCCGGTCCTGAGATCCTTGCCGACCCGCATCTCGGGAAGGAGCGTGTTCGTCGCGTGCTCGAAGCTTTGCCACAGCACAACACCCGCCTTGTCCGTGAGCACCAGGTTGCCGGTGTCCTTGAGCTGCGCGACCGCACCAACCGCGACGGAGGAGTTGGACGACCAGATGGTGTCGTTATTGCTCGCGGAGTCGAGGAGGACAAGAGCTCCACGGTCACTGAGCGCGACCACGCCGGACGAGCTGTTGAGCGGGCGGTTGCGGTTGGCGACCCAGACGACGGTGTCCGGGGAGTCGGTGAACCATATGCCAAGGAACCACTTGGAGTTGTTGTCGACGGGGAAGAAGCCGAGCTGGAAGATGTCGCCGGGCGAGACCAGCCTCTGGCCGCCGCCGATGGTCGTCGGCTGCGACAGAGTGCTGTCGGCGGCGGCAACCGAGGCTATGAGAAGCAACACGGAGAGAAGAGCAAGGAAGAGTTGGTGGTTCATGGTTTTGCGCGCGCGGTTGAGTCCTCCACGAATACGGCGAAGAATATAACTGTAGAATGGACTGGTTCCGAATCTCCGATGGCAGTACCATTTCCGTTCGCAACTGTTTCTATCAGCGAAAATGCTACTCCGCAGTCCGCAGTACGAAAATTCTGACAAATGGTAAATCAAAAGAAAAGGAAAAGGACTAATGATAGTACTCGGAAACTTGGGGAGCGTTTGGTTGCTGGGCAAAATCAGTCGTAGCAGAGTCATACTAGTGGAATAGCATTTTCGAAAAGAACATATATTATCAAGTGGCTACCTTTTAGTGTTGAAGTACCTGCGGTTGACTGGATTAAAAACTGAACTGACTTGTGTTACGAGTCTTCTTCTAATGTTCATTATCTGAACATAGCTTTGTCTGCAATTTTCTAGGCTGCATACGTACTAATAGCACTGTGTTGTGCAAGGAATTAACATTTGGTCTTCTTTTAATTGATTATAGATGGACGACAATACGCAAATTAATAGAAAATTTGCAATCTTCGGTACTTCTATAGTGGCGTTTCTACGCAATTCTAGAGGCCCTATAAGATATTCATTGCTAGAGAAAAATAAAGAAAGGATGGGATATCTACGGAAACTCTACTGTGGTGAGGAGAGACATTGTATTGGGGAATTGCGCATGGGAACATCAGTTTTCTTCAAATTATGTCATAAGTTACGGATTATGGGATCACTTAAAGATACTTGTCACTGTACTATAGGGAACAAATTACCATGTTTCTCACCAATAGGGCATCATAAGAAAAATATAGATATCAGTTTTCATTTCACAAGGGATCAAAGTTGAAGTGTTATTTGCGATTGGGCAACTTGGATCAGAAATGATTCGCATCGAACACTACATGTACCATCCAAAGTTAAACGAAACCCACGATTTGATCCCTATTGTAGGTATGCTGCAATTGCTCCATCTTGGTCCATGTAAATTAAAAACCAACTTGATAACACGATAGTTATACTTACTTGGTTGATAATTGGGTGCATAGGACTGCATTGGTGGCATTGATGGAACCCGCGTTTCCATCTCGAATGGTAGACAGGTTTCGCGGCAGGAAACCGTTTCCTACCCAAAATGTTCTTGCAACGGTCAACTTTGATTTGGTGTTCACATATGTTAGTGCGGGCTGGGAGGGTTCAGCATATGATTCAACCGTCCTGAGACATTCTCTTGAGCATCCACATGGCCTTCGAGTCCCTGAAGGTTGGTTTCTTACCATCTTTTACATATGAACCGGTTTATTTTCCAAAAAAGGTGCTCGGAGAGATGCTTAGTAAATAAATCAGTTTTTTCTTTGCCACATAGGATAGCATGTGTGCATATTACAGCATGAGTGCTTGATTAGGCACCAGTTCTTAGCAGGTGCTTGTGCTTTAATTAGTACTAATTTAATATAAGCGCGTACGAAGAGGAGCTTGCATTTGAGTAGATGGTGTGACATAGATTATCCCTAATTTTCGATGAGAATGATAACTACAATTTGGTAGAGATGACGTCGATGTTCCAACTAAAACCGTACGATGATATTGTGCCTTAGCGATCGATTCACCAACTCCAGAGTGTTATTGACCTTGCTAGAAACTCGATCAACCTGACCACAAAGTTCTATCCATGCAAGCAACCAAAGAACAAGCAATAAAAATGAAAAGAAATCTCAAAATTGATCGAAATTAGGCACAATTTGAATTCTGAATACTCAATATGGTGGGATTCCAATAGCAACAAAATAGATGGTCTAATCAACACACATGTTTACACAGAAGAAGCAAACGCTAAACTTTAATCTAATTGAAACACATTGTTTCTAGGAGGTGCATGAGGGGTATTTAGAGGACGAGGCAGTAGGGGCGCCCTCAAGATGGATGTGGACTAGGACTCTTCCCTAATTTACCATCTAGGAATCTAGATTGATACATGGGTCAAGCCCAATTGTAGGGCGTAGCCCACACTTAATATTAATGTTTTACAGTAGAGGTGGCCGAAATAACAAGACTTTGTATTGGGATTGGCCCATGATTTATATTATCTTCATGGAGGTTTCATTTGATAGTAGAAGCCAAGAAGCAACTCATCATCCTCACGCATTCTCTCATGTTAGTTATGCCTTCATTTTGATTTAACTTGATCATCATCTTGTAGCACTTGATCTTGATCACCATTGTTGGGGGAAGGGTCCCCGCTTTACCCCGAACCGACGGGTTTCCCCCTGACAACGTCAAGACCCCCTCCCTGCGTCGACCCAGTTCACCCGGCATCAATAACCTCCGATGGCATCAACAAATTCCGCGGGGATCACCGACGACGTCGAAGCCACGCTCCATCCCAGCGGGCGTCGAGGCTGAGCTCCGTCCCGGCGGACGCCAGGGCCGCGCCCCGTCCCGGCGGACGTCAGGGCCTTGCCCCGTCCCGGCGGACGTCAGGGCCGCGCCCCGTCCCGGCGGACGTCAGGGCCGCGCCCCGTCCCGACGGACGTCGAGGTTGCGCTTCGCCCCGTCGTCAAGGAAAACATGTCGTCATAGTAGCGAGTATTAGGATATTAAAGTATTAGAGTATTTGAATATTCCATAAAGATTCCTGTAAAAAGACCAAAATGCCCCTGATGGTGTGTTATTGCCCGGAGGGCATAATTGTAATCTCGCATACCCCTTTCTCAAAACCTATAAATACCCCCCAGGGAGTAGAGAGAAAGGGATCATTTTTTCATTTTCCCCATTTGTAAGCTCTCATTTCTTGCCCTAATACGAAGTTTGGTTTTCATCGTCGACTGTCTCACGCGTTTGCGCTCTCGCTCGTTTGCCCCTCGCACGCCCGGAGGCCGTTGTAGCCGACCGGGGGTGCCACAAATCTACTGTCTAGGCTCGTACCTACGACAACCATCTTGTTACTCTTGCTGCTTCCCTTTTTATCGCCATGTCCTCCATGTATTCTATTCTGAAATTAAAAACACATTATCATTTTGTAGTATATAGTCCAAATAATATGAAATTTCTCCTATAAATGAGCTCACCTAATAATTTAAATGAAGTGAAGTGCACAAGCTCTTGTATATGGACATCACAGAACAGCAAATATAATAAATATGATCATAGTAGATGAAATATACATAGGTGCTTAATGATGCGGCTATATTATCTCTGTGTGTGTGTGTGTATAGGTAGCCATATCACCTTGCATCATACATGCCGTGATGCTTGAAGGGGATATCTGGTGCTTCTAGCTTCCTCCCCTAGGTGTTACTGTGCTACTAACGCATGGAAGCACCACCAAAAAGCCATGAAAAATTCAAAAAAATTGACAAACCTTGATACATTGTGCATCTATCACGCTATAAAAATTCAGATCCAAATTGATCCATGGCGTAAGAAACAAAAATAGCAAATCTAACTATAAATAGTACCCAACAGCTAGTACTCACAACGTATTTGAATTTGGTGCTATTTATTATTGATTTATATATATTTTTTTGTTCTCGATTGCATTTAGATTAAAAAAATCGTGCATGTTGTTTCGGTGTTGTCAAATTTCTAATACTATCGCCCTTTGTGAAGAACTACAATCCACTAAGAAGCCATCGAATTTTTTTTAAAAAAATTAAACAATATTAGCACAAGATGCACCTGTTATGCCACAAGATGCTTTGAAATTACGTGGCATTTTGTGTATACAACACTTCAGCTATCAACCCTACCTAGCAAAGCTATTGCACTGCAATTAAATACTACTTAGTCTGGGACATATTGTGAATTTGAGTAGAGTCTCTCTCGTAAATATGGACAATCAGAACAAGCAAACACAAGACAAAAACAGCATAATGTGGTAGCATGGTCATGTAGAGTTGATGTCTAGGGTGTTGAAGTGTCAATGTTAACAAACTTTTTGGATTTTTTTCCTGAATTTTAAGGGGTGTCCTTGTGAGTAATGTGAATATTGAAGAATGCACAAGACAAAAAAGCACTACTCTAGGTTCTTGTGATGCTCCACCTGGAATAGTTGATTGTTGATCCGTAGGCTACAAGTTCCGGAGGACAAGGTCATGTTAAGTCTTTTGAATGCATTAGTTTTATAGGAGTTTTACATGAATTAAAAAAAAACAGTTCAATTCTACACTAAGCATGGGAATTTCCCACTTTTTCTAAGTGGGAATAGCTACGTCTGTTCCAACGAGTGATCATAGAAAAGTTGATGGTTTTATTGTATACTCTCTCTGATTCCAAATATAAGCAGTTCTAAAATTTAAGACGGTCACCATCAATATAGAGAGAATTAGCAACATTGACAATAATAAATTGATACCACTAGATCCATCATGATATATAATTTCATATCACGTAATTATTTTTGTTTGAAATAACATATTTTAAAAAAAGTAATGGTCAAGGTGTCACTTTGAATACCGTGTCAACATCCTAAACTAATATTTTAGAGAGGAAATTGCACCCCAGATACATAAACTTGGCAGCCGGGTGCAAATAGGTACAAAAAGTTGTGAAACGTGCAGAACGGTACAACAACTTGGCTTCTAGCGTCGCCCCGGCGGAGGGCGACACGTCACCGTCGCCTCCACCGAGGGCGACCCTTCGCCGTCGCCTCCGGCCAGGGCGACTCGGGCCACGGCGGGCCCACGCTGGCCCAGACCGCCGCGGCCCCCCCTGCTTCCCTCGGACGACCTGCTGCTACAGAGCGGTGCCGCGGCGGCGCCGGCCGCCACGGGCGCGCTGGCGGCCGCGTTCCACCTGTCCAAGGCTGACCTCGACCGCGTCACCGCCAAGCCGTCGCTGTTCGGCACCCGCTCCGCGAAGCTCAAGGTGGCGGTGTACGCCGGTCGCCGCGGCACCACGTGCGGTGTCAACTCCGGGAGGTTGCTCGGGAAGGTGGTGATCCCGCTCGACCTCAAGAGCGCGGTGGGGAAGCCCGTCGTGTTCCACAGCGGCTGGGTCTCCATCGCCAAGCGCGGCGGCGGCCGCAAGGCGTCCTCTGCCACCGCCGCCGCCTCGTCCGCGCAGCTCAACCTTACCGTCCGGGCCGAGCCCGACCCGCGGTTCGTGTTCGAGTTCGACGGCGAGCCGGAGTGCAGCCCTCAGGTGCTCCAGGTGCAGGGCTCCATGAAGCAGCCCATGTTCACCTGCAAGTTCTCCTGCCGCAGTAACAGCGACCTCCGGTCCCGGTGAGTCATCCTCGCTGCTGCGGAACGATTCAATCCAATCCAATTCATTTCAATTTCAACCGAAGCTTCCCAAGCAAATTAATGTCGCAGTGGCATTGTTCTGACAAAATTCGTGAACTTTTCGACGATGATCCAGGTCAATGCAGTCAGATCCGGGGAGCGGCGGCGGGCGGAACTGGCTGACTTCGTTCGGTTCGGACCGCGAGCGGGCGGGGAAGGAGCGAAAGGGGTGGTCGGTGACGGTGCACGACCTGTCGGGGTCGCCGGTGGCGCTCGCATCCATGGTGACGCCGTTCGTGGCATCCCCGGGTTCCGACCGCGTGAGCCGCTCCAACCCGGGGGCATGGCTGGTGCTCCGTCCCGGCGACGGCACGTGGAAGCCGTGGGGCCGCCTCGAGTGCTGGCGCGAGCGCGGCGCCGGCGCGGCCAGCGACAGCCTGGGCTACCGGTTCGAGCTCCTCCTGCCGGATCCGACCGGCATGGGCGTGGGCGTCTCCGTCGCCGAGTCCACAGCATGCAAAACCAAAAATGTACAGCGGTAGCGGCGAGATTGAGGGAGAGAGGTGTTGGCGTGATGGCGTTGCGTTGGTTGGATCGTTCTGGTCTCAAGTTTTTGCGAGGTTGATCAGACTTTTGTTTTTTTTCTGGGATCACTTCTCGTCATTTTTGGTGGATGGGTGATGTTCTTGTTGTTGTTCGTCAGTAGTTGTGTTAGTCTTCTAGGTGCTTTTTAAAGTCTAGAAGAAGATCAAGCAGGTGTAGTAGCAAGTTCGTGTCGTGCGTGGTTGTGTCTATATTAAATTTTGTTAGAGCTCTCCAAACCAGGAGTTTTTTTTTCAAAGAAAAGAAAAAAAGCCGAGCCAGCGTGGGCCCGCCGTGGCCCGAGTCGCCCTGGCCGGAGGCGACGGCGAAGGGTCGCCCTTGGTGGAGGCGACGGTGACGTGTCGCCCTCCGCCGGGGCGACGCTGGCCTCTTTTGTACCCCGCGCACGCTGGAAGCCAAGTTGTTGTACCGTTCTGCACGTTTCGCAACTTTTTGTACCTATTTGCACCCGGCTGTCAAGTTTATGTATCTGAGGTGCAATTTCCTCTATTTTAGATCAGAGAGAGTACGCAGTGAGATAATAAAAGATGGAAATAAGAAATCATAATGGAAGTTGAAATGTCCACGCCAAATTAATTGCAAATTAGACAGTTGGCATTAATGACATGTTTTTGACAAATTAGCGAAGGGCACGGCAGCCAGATTGTGCCAAGTTGGCTCTTTTGTCTATGGATGCTGCAATCGAGAATTCTTTGGTCAGGACTCTTGCCGACTACTGAAGCGTCTCTAGATGTGATTTGACCATTTTATATTCATCTCACGAATATTGCCGGAACAATATTGGGTCATGGGTGTTCAATCCTCGAGTCCTTGGAGTTATACTGGAATCGGGCCCGCCATCGTTGTCGTGGAAAATTATGTTTTTTTTCTGTGTATTAGTAGCATCAGTGGGTGGGGATTTGAACATATTTCGTCTCTATATACTAAATGTTGTATTGAATTTCTATACCTATGCATAGTTAGACCAAGCATATTCTGTTCTCACCTATTCCCATTAGATTCCCAGAGTATTTTGACGACGACTACTTGGCTAGCTATGTTTACCAGGACGCGGATTATCATGTACGCTATGTGGCATGCACTGATTGATCATTCGTAACTCTCTCGAGATGCGCACCATATTATAAACTTGTAGGTAATACCGTTTGGTATTTCTCCAGCACCTATGTACTAAAGTGCAATACTTATCCATTTTTATGTCATACACCGTATCAAACATCATAGAGGTTTACATCCACACACACCTTCTGCTTCACAAAATATCTCTCTCCATATCTCTTCTTTCACACCGTCAAACATCATGGGAGTATATGCTTGTAGACATCTAGTGTATGACATATGGGTCAAAAGTAGAGCATAGAATGGGTTTGGTTAGTCATACTTGGTGCCTTTCATTTCAATTGCCACTGATTCAGATCATTGTTTATTGATCCATGTTCTTGATACTGTCTTTCTCAATTTGTTTTGTTCTTCTCATCGTAGATCAAAACAAGCAAGGAGGATGTGAACTTGAGCAATTATGTCAAAGTGTCATGAAAAATAATTGAAATAATTATTTCGTAATAACGAAAATTTTGAAACCTAGCTGAAAACTTCATAAAACAAATGTGAAACGTCACCAAAACTTGATGAAACTATTATGAAAAATCTTTGAGAAAACATGAAATAATTATGAAACATTATAGGAGTATCATGTCGGGGCCCGGAATCATACATGACTTAGCAAATGATACGTCGTCAAAGACCAAGAAACCGCGTAACGTGGACACACGCTTATCTCATGTGGATCCGCCATTACGGGTCCGACACCGAACCAGCAACGCATATGAACTCTACCTGACCACCTAGTCATATGTCTCACTGCTGGATCAACTGGCTAGAAACGGATATCATTCAATAAGTCAAATAAAATTCCAAACACCCCATAGGAAGTTAGCACCATTCCGCTACGATGAGAATCGCAATCGCAAAGAGGAGCCTAGAGTCCATGTCCACACCCTAACCCAATCGACAGAAGCACGACTGGTAGGTCATTCGAAGGCCCGACACTGACGCCCACACCCAGTCCAGCCGGCATTCGCATCTCAGCTGGCGGATCACTCAACTTCACAATCATTAGACTCACACAAAGTATGAACATTAACTCTCTACCGCCGCTTCATATACTTCATCCATACACGCACTGTATATGTAGCGACGTGAGAAACAACTTGATAAACATAACACAAGCTCTACTGAAAGATTTACCAGATAATTAATCACATCTCTTATACATGGGCAACTAATTACATTACAAGCAAAGGACCTGTAGGTCACAAGTATCAAAAGATAAACAGCGGAAGCATAAACAAGTTGTAAACCCAATGGTTCTTAGGACCATCATCAACCACTAAATACCCATAGATCTTCTAGCTGGAGAGGTAAACAATTCAAGCAGGAAAGCTAGAGAGGTAAACAATTTCATACTCGCAAGTTGCTACTTATTCCAATTAACTTAAACAAGGCATGGAGTGCTAAGTTACTTCACAGAAAATTCCCTTCAAATTAATTTTGACATGGCATAGGCATTAACAGAAGCATGACAATTAACATGGATAGGATCAATTGAAAATTCCTTAATCAGCAGATAACAATACTAAAGAGAACAATAACAGTAGCCTAAGCAGATTCACAAGGAACAAGTTCAACATGACCATCATATGAATTTGTCCAATCATCATCAAAATTAACAGCGAACTCATGATAAAACCTAGCAGGTTAACATCAACCAGTTCATAGTCATCATCTATTAGCAACATAACTCATGATTTAATCTAGTAGATTAACATCAACCAGTTCTTCCATATTAAACATAAGAACCATGAAATGACCATACAAACCAAGTTCAGATCAACTTCATCATCTTATTTCATTCAAGACTCATTAGTCGTCGACAGCCCCATAGATACTCTCATGGACCCCCACATCGGGGTAGCTAGTCCCCATTGAGCGGTTACCAACCAGATGACATGTGGTCTTCACCCGACCAATACGCGGCTTATCAGGGAAACATCACGCAAGGATCGTGACTGGCCTCCCATTACACTCGGCGTTGGGCTCGAGGGACCCTCAACATTGCACAGCCCGTCCGGCGACCATGTTTCCCTCGTCTCTCTCTCTCTCTCTCTCTCTCTCTCTCACTTACTAAGGGGTTCCAGTTAATTAAGACATCGATTTAATAATTGGACAACCATAATTAACAATCAGACAACCAGACAAAGAGACACAATAATTTAACATCCATCCAAGTAAATAAGTATTTGGAATTCTCAACAAGCAGCAGAACTTGCCTGGGAGCTTGGGGAAGAGACATATAGAGTCGAAACGCCATGAAGGTGCAATTGACATCTAGAAGAAGAAAAGACAATTCTAAGATGCTATGCTTGACATGGCAAGTGTTGAGGGAGTCCGGTCACGCCGTTCGGGACGAGGTACCCCCTGTTCCACTTTTCCCTTTGCTATTCTTAATCGTGTTGCTTCTCTTCAGACCCGTGGGAGTACCAGGCGAGGCGTCTGGGGTGAGGTCACGGCACCTCGTCCCTCTCGGACGAGGCGCTCCCGGGAGAGGGCCAGGGAAGTCGCCTCCCTCTGGCGCGGACTGGGCGAAGCTGAGGCACACCGCCAATCCCAAACGGGGCCGAGGTCAACCTCTTTCCGGGACGGGGCCGAATTCAGCCTCTCTCCGGGACGAGGCCGAGGTCGGCCCCTCCCCAGGATGAGGCCGAGGCGGGGTTGACACCTCTCCAAGGGATCGGGGCACGAAGGGATCTACCTACGGACGGGCTCAACGGGAAGGGGGCGAGCACGGTGGTGGTCCGTACCGGCGAGGCGCATCAGGAATATGCCGGCATATATAGTAGGTAGCGACGAGGATGAGAATACTGATTCGCCGAGTGTACGGAGACACAAGGTTGTAACCTGCCTAAGGGCACCCCTGTATATTCACTTGAGGGTCGATTTTGCCTATATAAGGGCGCGTTGGCACCCCATATGAATCCAAGTTCACCTCTTCAAATTCCAGTTCCATTTCTCACCCCATATTTCCCTGTATTAACTCGAGGCGGTAGCTTCGGGTGGTCCTCGTGGTCACTAGGCGTCGTTCCCCAAGTCGTCCTCTTTGCACCTCGGTCTCCCGACCCAAGGTGCCCAAGTTTACTGTCCAAGAGACATTTCGTCGACAGCAAGAACGTATGGAGTGCAACTACGATGGAGTAAAGTGGAGTACAGAATTAACCTAAGCATGACAGGTTGCTATTAGCTCTGTTGTTTTAGTTAATGTTTGACTTTGAACAAGGATGGAATTAGAACATGGATGTACGCATGACTGCAGATATACGACTAATGCATTGGTGTGACAGTTCCGTGGTTGAGGTTAATAGTTCAATTGGCTATCATGTCATCTTTGGTTTATTTCGGGAAGGTAGCACCATGCATGAGGTGTATGTAACATTTGCATAAGCACAAGTCAAGTTCTTATAGGTTTAAGTGGGATGCAATTTAACTCAAATAGAATGCGAAGATTCAACATGTATGCAACAATGCCTACATAACATTAATGGTTTAATTTCACCATTCCTATAGCCATTATGATTAAGTAAGGTTGCATATTTTGTATTAAACAAAATCTGAACAGCAGTGGTAATAGAGCATTATCTTCTAAACCGTTCATCGAAAAAAATAATGCAAATGAGCACCCTAAACGAAGCTATTGTCGAGGTCTACAGTTCTCATTTTCAGCTCATATCAAGACAACTAGAGGAAGGACTCATAAACGGCCATAGAAAGCTCGGCCAAAAGGGAGCTTAGAGTGAAGTATTGTTCGCACTAACGGCATGCATGAGGACTCCATGCTAAGAATGTCATGGTCACTTATTGCAAATTCCAACATGCGTGTACATTCTTGTGTAAGACCATGGTTCATTTGCAATGTTAAGATAATCATTTTTAACTAGTCAAATCTGCATACTTTAACATTAACAATTTCAGGACAGCAGGAGTATTTAGACTTTATCTCTTAAACGGCTTATTGGATTACTGCAAATAAATACTCGAATCGGAGCTATCGACAGCGCCTACGACTTACCCTTTGGACTCGACTCCTGATTCCTAAAGGAAGGGCATGTAACAGCCATGGAAGGCTCAGCCACTAAGTAACCCTACATTACCAACTATCTAACATCATCTAAAACATTGGAATTCTTTGCACTACCACATGGGGATCATATTGAAGGTAGAAAGGAGATTACCCTCGATGTGTAACACAATGGAAAAGAGGGTGGAATGGTGTGGCTGCGAATCGGACTTAGGATCATCATGAGGCCTTCCTTCACCATCTTCTATGTCCTTCACCTCCATCTTGGATAGCGGGATCGTCATCTCCTTCTCTTCGTCTTCATAACCGGCATCATCTTCTCCACCTTCATCTTCACTCCATCCTTCTTCTCGCTCTTTACCTCTTCTCTTTCTTCAGTTCGTGACGGCAACGAGGTAGCAAAGACGATAGCAGTGCTACTGAATAGTAGTGGCGAGAAGGGGCAGCACTACAGCGAGGCGGCAGCGCTGGCACCGGTCTGACCGGCTATCCCATCCGGTCTGACCAGCTTGTGGACCCAGAGGCAGGGCGGAGTTGGCCAATGCGAGGCGGCAAGGCTGGTGACGGCGGCCTGCCGGCTGGAGTGGTGCGCAGGGAGGCAGGAGCCATGGAGGAGCCTGGCAAGGAGGTGCGGCACAGGATAAAGCTCTAGAGGTGGCAGCGATGTAGAGCGGGGTGGCGTATCCGCCAGATCCGCACGCACGGGAGCGGGGGATGGGGAGATGCGCAAGGGGAAACAGGGGTGGAGCGTGGCGGAGGGTTGCCGGTGCTCGCCGTTCGGCGGAGGAGACCTCCAGCGGCTCGGTTTGGCGACGGCGGCGATGCGAGCCCTACTGGGCCAAAAACACGTGCGACGTAGGGCTGAGCCGCACAGGAGGAGGGAGCAGCAGCGTGGGACGGAAGTCTGGCCAGCGGCGTGGTAGGGGAGTAGAGGTGCGTCGGTGAGGGCGGCCGATGGCGGGACCGGCCAACAGCGGAGCCGGGGCGGCGGGTGGAATGAGAGGTGGCAGAAGCGGCGCAGGCAGGGGTTGCAGGGAGAGAGAGGAGGAGGAGGGGAGCGGCGGAGACAGCCGGGGGAAAATGCGGCGACTAGCCGCCGGCAACGCCGTCGCCGGAGGCAGGGATGGCGACGAGCCCGAGAGGGGGAGGTGGCGGTGTGAACTGAGCGGTGGAGAGCACGGGGTGGGGCGGCCCAAGTGGCCCCCTGCCCCTTTTAGTTCTAGGTTTTGTATTTTATTTATTTATTCCTTTTTCTTTTCTCTTTTCTTATATTTAGCTATATTTAGCTATAAGGTCCTGAGCTACATAGTATAAATCTTTGCATTTGGAAATAATGTGCAAAACCTTTTATTTAGATCCGATTAGATCTCAAAGAATAAAACTTCAATGAATTGTTTGAGGTCATAAAAATTGTTAGGTTGAGTGTCACATAATGTTGAGACCGCAATTAATTTCGAGTTGATCCTAGGTCAACTTCCAGTGTCATAAGTTAAATCGCGTTTAGATAACTTATATGCACGAAATGTTCGGGGATTAGGGTTTTCAATTTATGCTGCCTTCGATTAACCTATATGCATGCATGAAGAGTTGAAAGACAAGGGTTTTATTTCCCTCATCTATTGACAATCTCGAGTCTACACTTGTGGGATGTTACATATCATGTTAACAATTTTTGTCATAAGCTTCAAAAATTGTGTCAAAATCAATAGAGCATAAGAAACAATCTTGATATCAGATGAAAACCTAGCAGAAAACTTCTTAAAACACATATGTGAAACATCACCAAAGCTTGATGAAACTATTATGAAAAATGTCCAAGAAAGCACGAAGCAACTATGAAACATTATAGGAGTGTCATGTTAACAATTTTTGTCATAAGGTTCCAAAACAGTGTCGAAATCAGTGGAATACAAGAAAACAATCTTAATATCAGATGAAACAACTCTGAAGCATCACTGTAACATCATGAAAACTATTTTTATATCATATCTTTATTATTTTTTACTAACATATTCATATAAAAGGTGACGGTCAATGAGAAATGAGAAGTGACGATGAGTTCCCGTGCATTAAGTTTATTGAACAATAATTCACCAATGATTATGCATCCCAACTTTATTAAATGATGCAGCAACTGATGTTTTTTGTGTAAACATATAAGGACATGTGAAATTGATCCCCAATAAAGTTAGAGCACCAAGTGGTATCCACCGATTTTATTAACTGTGCCATGTGAACCTTCAAGTGTAATATATGCAGCAAATCATATTCGTAGTCCCTAATAAGGTTAAAGTACATAATAGCGTGTAAGAAAGGTGCTTTCATGATGGGACATTGCAAAGAGATAGTGGAAAGAGAGAGAAAAAGAGAGAGAGATGATTGGACATAATAGCTGATGTGTTATGAGAAATTTCTAGAGAAAAGGATATACACATAAATATAAAATAGTGTGGAGATATACTCGATGTGTTGGAAGCACACGAGTGGTCCATGGGGCTACGGCATGTTGTATGCATATTAGAAAAGAGTTTCTCATGTTTACCATCAAAGTGTCGAACCAAACACTATCTTGTTATGTAAGATATCGTGAACTGAACTGGAATAGAAAGTTGAGATTGCGTGGAAACATCCAAGATAAAAGAATATGTGACCTTCATACAGTTGTTACAACTATTAAATTATAGAAATAATACAATTATAGTACGAACTAGTTGTACTATACCCTGTTGTTAGATTATAGGAACCAAACCATCTTTTTCCTCTGCCTAATGTGGTCAAGTGATACTTCTTTGTATGCAAAATTTCTATTGATCGATGCACAAGAATGTATATGGCTAACTTCATTATATCTTAGCCTGGCCTTACTTTCAGAAATGACATTTATAATACACAACAAAAGGAAGTGTTTTACTCCCTCTATTTTAAATCTATATTTATATCTTAGCATGGCCTTAAAAATGCCAAGCTTGTCATTGATAAATTAAAAGAAAATTATGCATATTTGGAGAATGAGTTTCTCTCAACCAAAAATGTCTAAGAGACATTAACTTGCTCTTATGTGATACTTGAGGTCTCAAATGAGAATCTAACCAACTCTTATGAAAAACTAAAAGTTGAGTATGAGAAACTTAAGGAGGCATTTAATTCTCTTGCCCTCAACACTGCTTGTTTTGATTCCATCGTGAACTCAAACACATCTTGTAAAACAAATGTTAGACGTACATGTGTTCTTAGTTCAGCTGCATATCTAGAGATACTTCGCTAATTATTTGTGATGATGTGATTGCTCTTCTATACATGATTCTGTTTCCTCAAATACTTGTGACGCAAACCTTGTAGAGGAAACCAAGGGTCATTTGGCACTAGCATGGATGGATCGACGCTTGTCAGATTACACAAAAACATGCACCCGGTGGCGGTAGCAATGGCATTGTGACCGAATCCAAGCTCTTTTTTTAAGCAATATCTAGGAAATGTCAGCGTACTTATCCTCGCAATTTTGTCCTTCCCAGTTCATTCTGTAATCTGAATAACTAAATCTGTTTTTTTCTGGGGGTGATATGACGTGATGAGATCTGTTAACATCGTGCTTTGTTGCGGTAATGCAGAATGTTTCAGCTAGTGACGAGTTTGTAGCACGAGATTAAAATTATAACCTGTAGATCATGTTATGTTGACCTGATGATCTGGAGACAGAAAGGTTGAAGTTTCTGTTAGTAGCCTGTCGATACATGCATGAACTCTTAACCGTCTAGAATCTAGAGAGCTAGAATTTGACCTCCAAAACAACTTTTGCACAAAATACATTTGAAATGTAACCAACTTTTCATCGATTATTTAAGAGAAATGTATAGATTTCAGTACTAGTTCCTTGCGTTGGATTTTCTTGACTTCACTGTCCCAGCTTTTACACCAGCTGCTTGAATTTTAAGCTTTGAGAATAATGCAAAACGATGCTCCACAATCTGAATATTTATTGTTGTCACTCACTTGCAGTCGTCATGTACACACGCAATACACCTAGTACAAATTACTCTCTCCGTCCAGAAATGTGTAAAGTGTATTTTGATTGATTAAGACAAGAATTTGATCAACAATTACTCTATTAATATATAATTTATGTAACATAAAATTGATTAGATTCGTCTTTACAAGTACTTACTTATAATTATGATTTTATATCACATAAACTACATTAATTAAATAATTATTGGTTAAAGTCTTGTCTTAATAATTAAAATATACATTATATTCCTGGTCAAAGAGTAATTCATGTCCTCGATCCACTGCGGATCTAATGCAAAGAGACCATTATGGCCCGTTTGGACTGCTGTACTTTCCTCTAAATCCATAGGAATTAAACTAAATTTCCTGTGAATTTTCCGTGTTCCAGACATGCCGAATAGCCATGGTTGATTAATGAATTTTTCCCGGTTCTAAGTTGCTTAAATGCCTAATCATGTTCTTGTGATTACCGTATCCATCCTGAACTAAGACTTCCAAGATTAAACACTGCATTCTAGAACGCGAGATTTTTCCTCGATTTCTGCGGGAATTGAATTATCAGCGAACACCAAGTTCTTAGGTCCAGCACCAGAAAGGACTAGCAATATTGGTGTATATCTTTCTTCTAGAATTGTGTAGATCTTCTTGTGTTCATCATCTTCCTAGAATGCTTAGATTATTGGTGCACTGAGTGAAACCTAGTGGATTTAGGTTTTTATTGTGAAAAATCTCGAGTAGTTTAATTTCACATTTTGTCTTGGCATAAATCTGTAGGTAATTATAAAAACGTCTATTCACACCCTCTCTCTCCTCTAGGTGGTATTTTTGGTCCTTTCATCTTTCTAGGATCGAATCCCAACCCTGGAACAAGACATCACAAACGGCTCCAGAGTCCGTCTGAGATGCAGTGTCCAGGATTAAGGTTTCTGTAGTAGTGCAGATTGATTGCTGGCAAGCCATCATCTTAGCTAGTGGAAACTCCATGTGTTGTTGTCGCAGAACCAAAGCATAACTAATTGTATTATGATATTCCTCCTTTCATAGAAAGGCATGCTACTCGAGAATGCAAATATGAAACCTTACTATTTATTTACATGAAACATTATAGTTGGTGTTTGGTCCGAAAAAAATATAACGCCGATACCTGGGAGACTTTGGCTTGACATCGCCTAGTAATTCCAGGCGACAGCCCCGGTTGGTGGTGCGGCGGGTGATTCGTAGCGGTGTGGGTGACGGATCAACGTTGTCATCTGCTCCCAGAGAGTTTCTATAGTGTTTTCGGCGCTAGTAGTGATAACCTTTGCCCAGCTTTGACTGCCTGCATCATAAACCGACTAGCGCGGTTTGCTGGTGACGTCCTACTCAACGCCATGGGCACGCGTCCATACAAGACATTTCCTAGTATGTGCGGGCACTGGCATGTGGACATCGTGGACAATGGCTTTGGCAAGTGTCTATTTGGCTTTCACTTGTTGGATCTCGTAACAAGGATTTTAGGGTGTTTCTCCAAGGTAAAAACTATTGAATTGAGCTTTACCAATTGAATACAAAACCTTCTATGTATGTCCATCATTCTTTTAGTGTTGTTTTAGAGCCTGGCTTTTGGGTTGAGAACCCTAGGTCTTTCGAGGCAGTGTCGCTTCACTCCGTGTTGCTACTTCGGTTCCTACGTCATCGCGCCAGCGGATTACTGGTCCACGATCACTAGCTTGTGGTAGTTAGGCCGGGGATGCTTCCATCAACGCTGGCTACAATTTGTTTGTCATTCTTTTATTTCCTTTGTAACTGACCTTTTGTAGAGCAAAAGGACTTTACGCCCTGTTCCAATTCATATAAACGTAAAGGGCCCAACCAATAAAACTATTCCATCACCACTACAGGATCCATTACTACAGACAGTAAACAAAATAGCTCAGCCAGCCCGACGATCTTCAGAGTTGTCCTTGTTTATTCGCTAGTCCACGGGCTCACCGCGACAACTTCGGGAGTCTTGGGCGACATTTCATCAATCAGCTTTCGTTTCTTTGAGGCCACATTGTAAATTGACTTTTTCAGTCTTTTCTTGTCTTTAGAAACTTCTGAAATAATTTATAGTTGTGTGCTAGTGCAAAGATGGGGAGTAAAAAAAGTAGGTGCATTTAGAATACGCTGGTATTGGGAATGCAACGAGAAAAACTGAAATTTGTTTGTTTAGTACATGTAATGGTATGCAGATGCAATACCATGTTTGGTTCATAATACTGTTTAAAAAGAAGTGTGAAGATGTCCAAAGATTGTGAAGTGGTTGTGTAGTTTGTCATCTCCGGAACAGAGGAAGGAGCTAGCCAAAGAGTGTGTTTGGTAGAGTGCATCCCCTCATCTATTCTCTTCTCAACCCACTTTTCAGTGTTTGGTAGGATGTATGAGCTCTCTCAGCCATGCCCACCTCAACCCACCAAAGCCTCTCAGCCATGCTCAGGAGAGAACTCACAAGTGGAGGTCCCCTATTCAGCATGGCTGATCTCAACCCACCAAAACCTCTCAGCAAAGCCTCTCAGCCATGTCTAGACCACAGATACAGTCCAGCAAACAAGATCTCAACTTAGCATGTCTCAGCATATACAGGCTACCAAACACTGTGCAGTTGTATACGTTCAGCATGTCCAGGCTCAGCCTGTATCAGGAGAGATAGCCATGCTAGAGACATACAAGCTACCAAACACACCCGTGCACCCCATGAGGTTTAGGTTTGAGAGAGAGCCAGCTCGTTGATCTTTGTGACCAAGCTTCCTTAACAGAGACCTAAGGTATTGGTGAATACCCGAACTTGAGGAAAAATCTTCTGTGTCTCTTGTCCCTTTTACATTCGAGCATTTTATTCTCTTGCACTTCTCCATTGTACAATTTGTCTTGCGTAGATTTTGCCTACTTCACCTTGAGTAAAATTGCATAAGATTACTATGACTTAAAACTACTCGCTTGTTCATTTCTAGCCTTGCCTAGTTCATTTCGCATTCAATTGCTTAGCAATTCCACAGTTGGAAGTGCATATCTTTGTAATTGTCATAATTACTTTTCTCAGAATTAACATTGCCTAGCTATCCTTGTGTAGGATTGCTTGTTTATTTCTTCCTCCTAGAATTCTGCAGGCCTTCTTGTGCGTTAATCGTCTTCCCAGATTGCTTCGGTTGTTGGTGCACCTAGTGAAACCTCGTGGTTTAAATTTTCATTGTGAAAAATCTCAAATAGTTAATTTTGCATTTTGTCTCAGCTTAATCCGTAGGTACTTTTGAAATCGTCTATTCAACTCCTCTCTAGGAGACATTCATGGTCTTGTCAATTAGTACCAGAGTCTCGTTGCACATTGATTAGGCTTCATAGCCTAGAGTTTAAGGACGTCGACTAGTGGTTTAGTACACGATGACACATTTATCTTTGATGGCACATATTAACACTCTTGGCAAATTCGCATGCTTATGAATTTCAGAAACTTGGTCCACATGTGGAGCGAACTGTAGACGTTAATTTTTCTCCTATAAGGATCCTCAAAATCCATCCATTGAGGAAGAAAAAAAAATTTACATCTCAATGCTTTGAGCGATGTAGTTTTTAAGTCAATTATTCATCTTGAGGATGCTTACCAGGAGCACGAACTGCTAACTGCATGCAGCGGAGGATGCTAGCAGCGATCGGGACAGGGAGGTCAGCAACGGCAGCGTCGAGCTCCACGGCGGTAAACATTTTTGCAAGCACGAAAAGGGAGGAGCGATGATCAGAGGGGTAAATCAGAATCTTATGAACACGCAGGTATCGGCTAATTTAGCTTCCGCTCACTAGATCACTTAGCATTGTCCTGGCGGAGGATGGCCGGAGTTGGAGAAGGTGAATTGGGCGTTTGCTCCACACTATACAAGAGGTAAATCCACTGCACCGGTAAGCTCAGGAGTGCGAGGCAATGATAATGGACAAGGTTTCGGGGTAGAAACTTAGCTCAGACGCCGGGATGCAGGGTCGAATACCGGTGAGCGCCGCAGCCGCGGTCACCATGGCCGTGGATGCCGCTCGCGTTCTCGTCGGCTCAGAGCACGGCAGGCGATTGGATTGAGCAAGAAGGAAATAGCGACGAGTGTCGAGGAAGCCATTGTGCTCTAAAGCTTCAAAGCCAAGAAAATGGTGGTTTCCCCCTCCGTTCTTCCTCAGCCAAAGAACACAAGGAGCCTCCTCTTGAAAACACCAAGAAGCTCACGCATGCACACTTCTCTTGGATGGATAGAATGCACACAAGGCGGTGAGTTCAGTGATATAACATGCAGGGATTCGGTCTTCATTTTTAGGCAGGATTTGGAGGAGAGAAGGTAACGGTGGTTTGCTCTTAGCTGTGGAAGAAATGGCAATAGCAAGAAGCAGAGGGGTTGGATGTCTGCTGCAGGTCTTTATTTTCTTTCCTTTGCAAGGCAACGTGAGTGCTTGGGCTGGAGGTACTAGTGTCGATGCTGGGCTTGCCTAGGTCAGGGAAATTGATCGGAGATGGGTCTTGTGTCATGTTTCGTTTGAAGTTCGCAGAGGTTCAAACCTAAATTTTTAAATCTGTAAAAATCCATAGAAGGTCTTTAGAATATTTATGACAATGAATTTTCACAGATTAAACTAAGTCACATTTGACTGTTATTTAAACATAAGTCCAATTATGCCTTAATGTAGGTCTGAACAGCAAGTAGGTGAATATAGTTGCATAATTCATGAAAATTTTATATTCATGTTTAGGAGCATAAATGAGCCACAAATGTAAAATCTCATGAATTTTGAGTATAGGAAACTTCACAAAATCATATTTTACAGTTCTGTCAATTTGGAACTTATTTAAATAACACTTTATTCAAATATGCAAACTTATTTCAAATCACTTGGAAATTTTCAGAAGTCTTCTATAAGGTGTATGAGGCCTATGAAAATTATCAGGGTGAAATTTTAATGACTTTTGTTTCACAAGTTTTATTTAAGTTGATTCTAGGTCAAAATTTTAGAACTTTTAGCTTGAGTCATTTTTAATTATTCTATATGGAGAAATGTTATGGCATGAAAAGGCTCACTATTAATAATGATCATCAGGGTTCTAATTACACTTGATTCTAACAGGGAGGCGTTACACCAATCCACTGTTGAAAATGCTTATGCTACTAACTCTAATTCTTGTGAAGCATCTTTCAAACAAGAGAATGAAGAGCTAAAGGCTTAACTTGAAGAGCTATTTAGCCTTTACGGGGAATTGAAAGAAGATCATGAAAAGCTCGCAAGCTCTCGTGATAATCTTTTAGTAATCTATGAAGAGCTAAAAGTGGCTCATATCACAAAGGTGTGGTATGAGGTTATTTCTCCACCTCATGTGGACTCTAGCAACATAACATGCAATGATCTTCCTATTTCTTGTGCTAGTTCATGCATTTCATCCAAAATTAATATTTCCACGTCTTGAAATGATTTGCTTGAAATTCCTTGGTGCTTTAGTGTTGATGCCAATATTTCCTCTGGTGTTATTATTGCCACTAACCATGTAGAGGAAATAACAGAGCCAAAAAACCGTACGTTTCAAGAATATGGAGTGCAGATTTCTGCGCGAGAAATCCTGGCAACATACCCATGACATGTTCCAACGAAAGAATGAATCTCAGCCCCGCACAGGACCCAGCAATTTACAGGAGAGCAAAGGAGTATCTCTCTGGCTCTACCTGCTCGGGATTGCGGAAAAAAAATTGTGAAACGAATGATAAAACGAGGTAACAATGTACAGGATGCATGCTCCAACATACGAAATGGCTGTCAGAGCACCTCAAACAGCTGTTCAAAAGAAAATTCTGTGGACTTTTAGATACTTTAAAATTTGCCCTCCAAATAGCCACTTGAGCAGACTGCCATCCATCTTTGTATGAAAGACTCAAGTTCCGTTGTTGTTTTTCTGCTTTAGTTTACAGCTGACAGGTGCCAGAAAACATACACCTGCTATCTATAGCGTGCTTGGGAATCCTCCGAGGAGATACTGGAATGAGGTGAGGGCTCAAGGCTCTCGGGTAACTCTAATTGCGGTGGCAATCGGCCCAAGAAACTGCCTTGGGGCTGGTCGTCGCTATCAGCACACTCTGTACAGATGTCAGTAAATGGAATGTAAATATTATGATAATGTTGACCCCAATATCTGACTCCAGAGAGTTAGAACTCAAAAGTTTTTACCAAATAATGATTTGATGGTTGGTCGTTTTGGCTTGTTATTCTTTTTCTTTAATTCAGCTGCAGAGCCAAAAAGAAAATAGTTACAAATAATATATTGTGCACAAAATCATGTCCAAGCCACTTGCAAAAATTGCAGGAAGCAACAAGTGAGAGTAGACAAGGAAAGAGATCCAACCTATTCCTGGAAGTTCAGGATCGTTCACTATTTCAAAGTTCTTGTAAGTATAACCGACAAAATTCATGTCCTTGGAGGAAAGCATCTGCGCAAAAGAACATTTGCTCAGGACCTAGAGCAAGTAGCAAAAAGAATGCTAGACAATAAATATCGGGGATCAATATTTTTAATTTTAAGTGCAATCTTAACTAACTACTTGAATTATTCAGTTACTCAGCTTGCAGTAACATTTCACTGAGAAAATGCACTAAAAATGCTCCCCTATGTTATTTGACAATGTGAAACACCAAAACAAAGTGCACTCTATTGATCTCTGCAACAAGTACCTTTCTCCAAGGACCTGCCTTTGCTGAAGTTTGCATGGGAGGTGCAGTCTGGAACAACACCAAATGTGTAACGGTCAGTACTCATTGAGTAGAATAGACTAGAAGAACTAAGATACCTTGCACCAAACAATATACCATTTCCAGCCATCTCACAGTACATTTTCTTCACAACATAAGCTAAGCAGGAAGAATAACAGGTTTCACTGCAAATACATAGAACTGTTTCTTTTGACCAATTGCTGTACATGATCTAACCTGATCAAACAAACAAGTAAAGATGAACTAATGAAAAGATCCCAGTATGCTACGACTCATGAGCACAGTTCCCAGATCAGCAAACAACTTAGTTGCAGTTACCATTATCAGCTAATGCACTAATGTAGTCTTGTCAGTGCCAAAAATGGAAATCTCAGGATATGGAGGAAATATTCAGGCTTCCAAACAATTTGAAGTTCTGCTGTCAATTACTTAATAATCTTGTTGCATTGCCAGATCGCGCACTAATCTGCATAGAGCATAGAGGAACCGTTGGAAGGTTACCCAATACTATGCTGAGGTGTTGTATTGGTATCATGATATGGCACCGATTAGGTATCAGCAAGTATCGATGGATTTTAACTTTCAAAATAAATAAAAGTAATTCAGATACTCCCCCGGTACTTCTTGACTCAAAGCAAAGCCTACTAACATCCAAATCCCAATCCACACATCATAAAATCCTCTCTGCTCTATGCTTGCGCCGTCATCGCCTCCTCCCTTCCTCCCGACATTGAGCTGTTGTTCAGCCCAAGGACTCCTCCATGATCAATCCTGGCCAGCTGCGACCCTGTCCCACCGTCGTCTTCTCGTCCCTCCCTCCCGGCCGCCAAAACCTGAGCTTGCAGCCTCCTTCTCCGGAATCAAGAATATGCTGGTGTCGGTGCCTCCTGCTGATCTGTTCTGTGGTGAGTAGCAACTTGCTAGCAGAAGCTCTGATTTGTGGTTTCCACTGTCCAGATAAGTAGATCTCAGTTCATCACCCTCACAGCCCCTCTACATTTATTTATTTAAAAAAAAATTCTAGCCATATCGACATATCCTTATTTTGGGGAAACATCGTATCGAGGCATCACCATACCCGTATCGCGTATCGCGGTAACTACTTGGGAACTATAAAGTAGCCTGAGGATAACACCTCACCTCCTCAAATTTCTCAAAGTTTTGTGTGTCCAACTCATCAATAACTTCGGGTATAAATGCTGCTTCCATCTGATATAGCTTTTCCCATTCAACGCTTCTAAACCATGGGTGTGCCTGTATGAACACATCATGCATGAATCACCAACATTTCAAACTTAAAAGATCATAACAAATAATCTGAATGATTTTCACCTTTATCTCATGTGCTCCTTTCGTTCCAAGCCTCTGATCCACGTTACATAATAGCTTGTTAATGAGATCTTTAGCTTCTGGTGAAAGTCTGGCCTCTTCAGGGAATTTTAGATGGCTTCTCCAATTCACTATCTGCAAAATTACACCCACATAGTGGCTAACAACAATCCACATACAAAAGCACAATTCTTCCGTAATGACATGGTTTAGCCATAGGTAGAAATTGCATCATTGATGTAAGAACACCATATAAAGTTACCTTCCTACATGTTGACATTGGATCTTCAGAATAAAATGGTGGATAACCCACAAGCATCTCATACATAATGGCCCCAAGTGACCACCTATAAAATGTAAATATGAGAAAAACATATATCATATTTGGACATGCATTGCACAAGTTCGGAAGAACAAAAACTAACCAGTCACACTCCATTCCATATCCTTTCTTCAATAGGACCTCCGGAGCAATGTAATCAGGTGTACCAACAGTTGAATAAGCCTGCAATTTTCATTAGTTTCTTAGAACATATATATATATATATATATATATAATGCGTCAAACAAATGACTACTTTGTTATCTGCTTTGAAAATTTATTTCAACATTCTATCATTTAAGTGGATTCCATATGCAAATGCAACACATAGGAGAAATTCATTTCCATCTTAGTAGTATAATTTTCACCATGTGTCGACGTAAGTTGTTCAATTGACAAATGTATTAAAACCTTGAATCATTCTCCATCATGCTCATGCAATAATGTTTCACACACAATAGTTGAAAAGGATGTTCTTGACTTCGTGTAGCCAGACGTGGATGCTTTCAGCTGATGCATGTCTCTTTATGACTATAATGTGCAAGAAATGTCCATGTACAAAGTATTGAGCCGAGGACCTCCCTGCTAGGGAATGCATAAAAGAATTAAACAAGCACCGGGCAAGAGGGCAGGAGCCAATGTATTAGTCTAATAGATAGTAGAGTCTTAGTCAATAAAATGATTAAGTGGAATGTTTCTACTGTTAAACTGTGAAGCAAGCATACGACTTACCAACATCCGGCGGTTCTTCTGCCAATGCAATAGTTGTTCCTGTTGGGTCCGCCTGGGAGCAGCACCGTTACTTAATCGCTTATCACCATCTGCTGATGGATTGGTGTTCTTTCCTGCTGCATTGTCAAGCTCAGTCAGATTTGGAAAGCTACTACTATCTAGCGGTTTGCATAAGCCAAAATCTGAAAGCTTCAGGTGGCCACTTCGATCTAACAACAAATTGTCAGGCTTGATATCCCTGAAAAGATATAGCAAAGATGAGTTGCAACTTGCAGTTTCTATACAGATTATCATGTTAATTTATTACCTATGAATATAATTATGCTTGTGAATGGATTCAATAGCTAGTATTGTCTCTGCAACATAAAATGTAGATTCATCCTCTGTCAGTGTATCCTTGCGCATGAGTAGAGTCATCATGTCACCACCAGGAAGGTACTCCATAATGAGGTACAGAAACTCGTCATCTTGAAATGAGCAGTAGAGCTTAACTATATAAGCACTTTCAACCTCTGCAAGGAGGTTCCTTTCAGCTCTCACATGCTCAACCTAAAAATAACACATTAGAGAATGGTATAATTTGGTACAAACCTGATTTAATACTAGAGTAAGCTCAAGCTAAAAATAACACATTAAAATGGTATAATTTGCTACACAACCTGATTTAATACTAGAGTAAGCAAACATGAAGTACCTGGCCTCTTCGTAACATTTCAGACTTCTTGAGCTTTTTCATTGCATATACATTGGATGTCGCTTTTTCTCTACAAAGTCTCACCTGCAGAATATCAGGATAAACTGGGGGTAAGCAGCAGCCAAGTAGAGGAAACATAGATTGCCTCAATACATAGAAAATTATTCTGCATGTACCACAAGAATCCTCAGCTTTCACAATACCGAGTAAACTGAGGTCTATTGCACAAAACTCAATAACATGCATCAGACAGGGAGTAAAAAGAGCCTTTATCACCTCTCCAAATGCACCTCTTCCAATGATGGTCAGCAATTCAAAATCATCAACACCCATTTTATGCCTCCTTAGGCGCATGTATTCTGTCTCCTTTTTTTCTAAGTCCTTAAGGATATTGTTTTGCTCCTCTTCAGATACATCAGCATCAGCAAGCTTCTGCTCCAACATCCAACGCCTATAATATAGCTTGATTTTAAGATGGGATGATGGATAGCACCAAACAAGAACAGAAACTCAACGATGCGCGAGCCATGATTAGCTAACACCAACATATAACACTTCAGAACAACCTACGGCAGGCCACGAAAGGATAATAGCTATCAAGAACAAAGTATGGCGATAAGAGAACTGTGAACAGCCCCTGTGAAGCTGCAATGCACTAATTAGATGCTTTACGCTAGACATTTGTTCTTACATTCCATTTTCCTTGACCAACTTAGAGCACAATTCCCAAAAATGGCAGCATCTTAACACTATTGATCCATAAAGTTCAATAGCTTATATAGGCAATGTGTGAAATAACAATTTAAGGTATACAACAACGATGACTATAATGAATATTTATTGGTCCAGTCTATGTCAAACCATGGTCGGATGCGGTTCATGAAATTAACCTTACACAGGCCCCGTCTTTTCCCAAAAATGAAGAAAAACACATCTACTAATAAATGCATAGTTGACAATTAAGTATAGTATATTACCAGAAGGCCCAGGACAAGTCTAAGTTGCACCACATTACAGCTAGATTGATTTACCAGCACTTATCACTTACGGTAATATTATATTATGATAAAACACTTAAGAATTTGTTGTGGAGCACACAAACAACTATTAGGTCAATGAGAGGATTTTGGTCCAAAACTGGACTTGATGCACCATTTACCAGCTTCCACCCTATTTTGGTCCAAGTGAGTAAGTGACACACCTCTTTACCTCCTCCCACCCTATGTTTACTCCAGAACATTACAGCCATGCGCGCCAACTGCTATGCAGTGCAGCCTTATATTTTTCTCATGCCAAAATTGGAATCATTTTACCTCCAGAATCTTAGTCACATTATGTTTTTGTTAACAACACATACACTAAATTGATAACACCACCGTCTAACTAAATGCAACTGCTGTGAAATGCAGCCATTCACCTCTCTGTCCAAAATTAGGCGGCCGTGGCCGCATGCAACATATCAAAAATTGGACAACTGCATCCTAAGCACCGCGTGCATACATTGGTACCGCAGTACCAACTCAATAGTTGACAATAACTATTACTCCGGCGTAGTAACATCCGTACAATTCCACCATGACGCAGCCAGCTTAGAAGCAACTAGGAACCAGATCACGACCAACAAATCGGAAGGCACAACGAATCGACCAACAGGCCTCCGACGCACCGGCACTCCCACGGATCCCAACCCAGGCAGTCAGGCACACGCATTGCCATTTTCCGCACCAAAGTCCAAGCCCGATTCTGGTGGCGATCGACTATACCGCGGAATCCGCGGAACACGCAGTTGTCACGGAGCGCCACCGGGTGAGGCAGTGACTGACCTCTCCTTGCGCTCCTGGAGCGACCTCATCTGCGTCTTGTAGTGGTTCTCGATGTACTGCTTGGCCGCCTCCACCTTCTGCTTGGTGGCGCTCGACAGCATCATCGCCTCGTCCTCCTCCCCGGCCATTGCGGCAGCGCCGGGGGTCGGCGACGCTGGCTTGGCCTTGTCCTTGTCCCGCGGCTGCAGCTTCTGGAGCCAGGTCCGGGCGGAGTCCATCTGCGGGCAGCAGCAGGAGCAGCGAGCCGGATCGGATCAGGGGATGCCCGCCATTGTGCTGGGGATTCGATTCCGCGCGAGATCTCCGGATCTGGAGCGTGGTGGTGGTGGTGTGCAAGGGGTTTGATTTGGACTAGTGGTGGCGCGCGCTCGGGGGGCACGAGCAGCGCGATTCGAATTGGATAAAAATTTCGTCAAGTGGGCGCGTGGTGGTGGTGGTGGTGTGACTCGATGGGGGAAGGAGGGAAGCGTGGAGCATGGCGAGGCGGCGGGGGCACCGCATTGGAACGCCGCCGTCCTCCTTGGCTCGTCCTCCCTACCTCCGGCGAAGCTCCGTTAGGTAGGATTCGAATTGGGATCGGATGTGAAAAATGTTGTATTCATTTTTGAAAAAAAAATGTTGTATTCGGACATGCATGCGACCGTACAATCCAATGTGATTTGTGTGTATATATACACCATCTCTAAGATTCGAATGAACCGACGACGGTATGGACCGAGACTACGCATGTACATTTCCTATTCCTTTAATTTAGTGCATGTATAATCGCTAAATCCCGTATTTGTATGCTTATTACACTTTACCTGTTTATCTGGGAATATTGGAATGCCTCGTAAATAATATCGCTTGCAGTGGTGAGGCTATTAAGGTTCCAAGGAAGATTATGGCCCCTCCTTTTTTGCTGCAAGATTTCATTAATAATTATTTAGTTTATTTATCTTTAGAGGTCTATTAATCAAACCCTGTTTATCATCCTTTTTCGAACCAAAAAGCTTTTAGTCTCCAAATGGCTTAGCCCCTGTTTGTTTGAGCTTCTGCTTCTGCTTCTGCTTCTGCTGCTTCTACCTATCCAAAAGCACAAGCTGAAACAAAGATCAAAAACTTCAATAAGCTTCTGAGAAGCACTTCTCCATTTAACACATGAGCTCAAAAAGCTGCTGAGGAGGAGCTTCCCGCCGGCTTGAGGAGCTTCCCGCAGCCCTCAGCATGAAAATACTCTCTAACTTCATGTGTAAATTACGAAACACTGCCACTCGAAAATTTAACTTGTCCCCGCACCCCCCAGACCCTCACCCGCACACCCCAGACCCTCACCCACGAGCTCTCCCTCGCTCTAGGGTTTTGGCCCCGTGCTCTCCCTCGCTCTAGGGTTTCGGCCCCACCGCCAGCGCCGGCACGCCTCCCCTCCCGGTCCTCCGCCGTCGCTCTTCAGTCGCCGCCGGCGCCGCTCGTCAAACCCTGTCCTCGGCCACAGCCTGTTCGCCACCGCTCGTCGGCCGCATCCCTCCCCCGCTCGTCGGCCGCCTCCCTCGCCTCCCTCGCCGTTCTCCCCCGCTCGCAGGACCCACCGCCGTCGCCCGCAGGACCTGTCGCCGGACCCCATCGACCCGAGCCACGGCCCCCGCCGGACTTCTACCCGCAAGCCCGCCGGACTCCAGCCCCTCCAACCCGCCGGATCTGAAGCCCCCGCGCCGCCGGCCTCGTCCAACAGCTCCAGGCCGCCGGATCCGTCGCCCCCAAGTCCGGTCTGGTCTCCTCCCGCAAGCCCAGCCCACCGGACCCGAGACCACAAGCTGCCGGCCTCCTCCCGCAACCCCAGACCGCCGCACCCAAGTGTGAACTATCCGGTTTTAGGGCCGGATAAACCCTTGTGTTTACTGTATCGATTCCTGGATCAGTAGTCGATACACACAAGTACTTGATAACATCACCATGCCAT
>JAGXJF010002455.1:0-169336 GCA_019208055.1 Stipa capillata
AGATGAAGAAATCCTTATCCTTCTCGGCATCGGCATCGTCATCCAAATTATCTACACGGAGCATGGGTCTCTGGCGATATGTTTACGAACCAGGTCAGGACTTGCTCCCGTAGGACGAGTTGGACAATCTTTCCGAGGACATGAAGGCGCTGCATGAAGATTACCTAAAGATGTCCAGAGAGCCGCAAACATTCTGCCAATATTGGAAGGTCAAGGTGCCAAGAGATTACAACTTCTTCATGGAGAACGACCAGGACACCTTCGACCTCAATTTTGAAGACCTCTTCAATATGTTCAACCTCTACAGGCTCGACACCACGATGGTCAGGCTATGGGCTCTCTATCAAGCCCAAGAGTGCAGACTTCTACAGGACTCCAATATCGTGATAGTTGATCCGATATGCATGAACGAAGGCTACGCTGATACCACGGAAGGTCGAGACTTTCTACAAGAATATCTATCGCGTGTCTTCATCGTGCATAAGGATAAGGAGTACATACTAGCCCCCTACAACCCTCCGTAAGTCCTTTAACTTAGCACCGTATGAATTTTTTTGTTTTTTACGCATGTATCTCCGCCTTCTTACGTTCATTTATTCACATTGACGCAGCGACCACTGGGTCCTCATTGTGATAGTTCCAAGCTGGGCCAAGGCATTCTACTTCGACTCCGATGCGCAGAAGAGATCAAACTTCAAAAATATCACTTCTATTTTGGATGCAGCCTTTTTCAGAGCCAAGTTCTCTGGCCATCAAAAATACCTCCCAAAAGGGACAAAAATGGTACACCATTACAAGTTCCCTTGCAGAGTTCAGCCCAAAAATAGCGTGACATGTGGGTACTACACCTGTGCCCATATGGACCTATTTGTCCGGTACAAGAACAAGCATTGGAAAGATATGAAAGAACTGAAGGCTTGGAGTGAGCTAGGACATTATTTGTACGATTGGCGTCAGGACTTTGCCCGCATCCAAAGAGTCTTCGCCAAAATCATTAATCTTGAAGTAATCAATCCAATGGGTGAATTCTACGCCGGCCCCCAGTTTCCGAAGCTAAACTTAAGCGGGAATCAGTAGAATAGTTGTTTAAAAAACTTTATTATGTCGCTCGTCAAATATACTTGTTTTCTTTCATACCTGTGATTAACGGTTACGTGAAGTGTTATGTCATTACGAATAAGTTATATCAAATTTTATATTTGTGAATATTTCTGAAATTTATGAAAATTTGTGTATATTTGTGAAATTTATGGATGTTTGTGAAATATATGACTATATTTGTGAGAATTGTGAATGTTTGTGAAATTTGTGAACATATTTGTGAAAATTGTGAATATATTTGTGCAATAGGTGCTGAATGGAGAAGCACAACAGAAGCTCTACTGACGGGCACTTAACAAACGCCCGTCAGTGGTGAAGCCCGTATAGCCAAGCTGCAGGTCCTACCACTGACGGGCGCGTAGAGATAGCCCGTCAGTGGTGAGCCGGTACCACTAACGGTCTCTGATACATAGACCGTCAGTGGTGATTGGTCCTATCACTGACGGTCGCGTATCAGACGACCGTCAGTGGTGATTGGTTTACACTGACGGTCCCCGTGCCCGTCGGTGGAGGTCACCCCTCCACTGACATTCCCAGGGTGACGGGCCCCCCGTCCGTCAGTAGAGGGGGTTAAGTGCCCATCAGTAGAAGCCCGTTCTGCAGTAGTGCTCATTTAGCTGAACATTTCAAACTTTCTTTAGATTTATGTCCACAGTTAGATGATGATACTAAGTACATGTCAAGAATTCCATATGCTAGTGTAGTTGGTTCACTTATGTATGCCATGGTATATTCTCAGTCTGATTTATCTCATGCATTGATTGTTATTAGTAGATACATGACTAATCCTGACAAAGAGCATTGGAAAACAGTTCAGTGGATTTTTAGATACTTACGTGGCACTTTTAGTGCTTGTTTACAGTTTGGAAAATCTAGAGATGGACCTGTTGGTTATATGGATTAAGATTTTGTTGGAGATTTAGATAACAGAAGATCTCTTACTGGTTATGTGTTCACTGTTGGAGGATGTGTCGTTAGTTGGAAAACAAATCTTCAAGCTACTATCGCCTTGTCCACTATAGAAGCTCGCAAAGAAGCTATTTGATCGAGATGTTTATTTACTGGGCTTTATGGACCACAATATTTTGTGACAATCAGAATGTTATTTTCCTTACAAAGGATCAAATGGTCCATGAGAGAACAAAACCTATTGACGTGAGATATCACTTCATTCGAGGTGTCATTGCTCAATGTGACATTAAGTTCAATAAGATAAGTACACATGATAATTCATCTGATATGATGACAAAGCCAGTTCCTGCCACTAAGTTTGAGCTTTGCTCATGCTTAGTTAGTATTACTCACTAGACCTATATAACTTTGACGCAAGGTGTTTATGCTTATTGGATTGGAAAAGTCCATTGCTCTCTTTGGCTACTAGAGAAAATTTAGCTCAAGGTAGAGATCATTAAAAAGTAATATGAATTCAGATTACATTGTGGAACATGATGTCGACTCATGCTAGACATAGCACCGAGTGGTGTAGAGCTTGCGTTGGTGCACCGATGCAACCGAGTACAACTCATTTTCCTATTCTGCAAAGACACTTGTTCATTTCCCCTATATGTGCCTCTGTAGTCACATGAAAAAATAGCTTGTCATCTTGTGCTTGTAATACTTCTCCAACATAGTGAAATCACGCTTTCATGTGTCCGTGTTTTTTTATCACAAGGGTTTTCACGTAAAATCCTTGCTCTTGTCTCTAGATTAATATCTAATATCGTAACAATTGGTACATGGATGGTTAATCAGAATTATGCGATGATTAATCGTTCACGCCAATACATGTATAAATTTGAGGATTGTTCTGGTCACATTTAAACGTATTCTGTTGTCATATTAATCCAAGACAGACTCAAAATATAGCATAATCAATGGTGGCATATTATAATTTTACACCGAAGTACGACTCGCAACAAGTTTAAGGGAAGAATTGACAGTATTTTCTCTACGAACGCCAGAGCTCAAAACCAGGTCAAATACACACCCGTAGTTTGCATGTGCTGTGATCAAGGGAACAGACCAAAGGACGCCTCATACCTAGAGATCCAGGACAAAGTAGTGCCTTTGTGTTGTTGTTGTGTAAAACTCTGAAACACGAAATTATGCTAGTTTTGCGTCTGAGGGTTCAAATAAAACTCTGAAAATAGAAGCAGCTGTGTCTTTCTGTATCTTGCATTTTGTCTGCAACTGAGGACATGGCATGTTTGCGAGTTGTAAAGTTGGGGCATGATGCAGTAGTAAAAAGGAAAAATTAAGTGCACCCATAGCTCAAGTTGGGGAGAAATTCTTAATGAGAGGGTCTAAGCTGAAATTTTGCTCCTGGCTAGAATAATCTAACCAGCTGCTGCTAGAACCCAAAGAAAGATTCATAAGAAGGCAAACCCAAAGAAAGAAGAACTTGACCAACAACATTGCTTGAATTCATGGTTTATGGAAATGTGATCAAAGCAATGCAAACACACTGTAAGTTTTGTTTCTTGTCCAACTCTTTGAGCAAATTTAAGGTTTAATGCTCAGCTGCTTACATGAGCGCATGGCTTTTCCTGGACTTGTCTTTTGAATTATCTTTAGTTTGCTTGGAGACTTCTCTTGTGTAATTTAAAACGAAGTTCAAACTAATGTTTGGCATGAAATACATGATAGTTTTAAGATTTTATTGCACCTTGGACTAGGTATTCTAGCCACTTTTTCACTTTGCATTATGTTATGAAAAATCGGTCATTTTACACCAGTGGGGGCCACTCTTGATTTCTCGCTTTGCACCAGGTAATAGACTTGGAGATGAAAACCGAACCGGTTTTAGCGCCTGGCCTAATCGAATCAATTAAATTAATTATGTTGGCCAGCGCTTTTTTAAGCCGTAGTAAATTCAGTCACGCGTCACTCGTGAAATGTGCTACTCAGTCACACGTTTGTCTTATTTAGGATTGAACAGGAAGAGTAAAATTAATGCTACATCTGAACTTTTCCATACATGCAGGATGCTAATTACACGCTACTAATTACACACACCGGCACATATGCATAGTTCATTTTTTGCACGGCCTTTCGTATCCAAGACAGTATTCCCCTTAACTCCTGGGCAATCAGCTTATGGTTATCCCGAATCCATTCCATGTTTCTTATTAAAGTCTTTCAAACCATGATGTGAACAAGCCATTCTCTTCCGAAAGTCCAAAGCTTTTTTTGTCCATATGCATCCTGAACTATGCTGCTCTTTGGTTTGATTCACTTCCTTTCCATCTCCTCTCTTCGTTTTAGTAGGTTAAGCTAGCGCGGCTTAATATTTCTCTACTTAGGGTCAAAGAGGCGAAGCGGTAACTAAACTACTAAGGAAACAAATTCCATTCCATAGGGAAGATCTTCCCCTCTCTAATGGGACTGACTTGCTTAGAAGTCGAGGGTCCCATTTCCATTTCTTTGCCATAAATTAAACAGAAGTTCAAACTAATGTTTGGCATGAAATACATCATAGTTTTATCTAAATCTAGAAAAATAGAAGCTGAAAAGACAAAAATTGTCAACGGATACTCTCCCGGACAGTGATTTTTTGGTACCTGGTTTGGATGTGGAATCAGCCGAGATACCGAGGAAACTCACTGGACCTAGGCTCAACACTCGCCACAGTCCCCCAAACCCTTTTATAAAGAAAACAGCCAACAATAACAACGGTATCTCCAGCCCCCCTTTTAATCAGGCGGGGTCTCCCCCCTTTATAGGTGAGGACGAACTTCTTGTTCAAATACAACTCTGCCCCTAGACAGTTTATGGATTTGCCCCGAGGATCGTTACATTGTTCAGGGTACACTTGCTATTTCCCACTCATCCCTACCTAACATATTCGTCGGAATATGCACAGATGCTCCTCGCCAATACGGGGTGCTCACCGGTATGGAGCACTTCTTGTGACTCGCACCACGCCTAGGCCTCCGTAGTGCCTCACTCGGTTCATCACAAAACCAAGTTCGAGTGCACCTCGCCCGGACACACCTCGCCGTGGCACACCTCGCCCAGGCACACCTCGCCCGGGACCGCAGCACCTCACCTGGGCGCACCTCACCCGAGACCTACAAGGACCTAAGCCGTTAGTCAATACAACAACCTTACCTCAGTTTACCTCAGTTCTAGGAGTGCTTCGTCTCTCTGTCGTGTGGAGCTCCCCTACAACAGTAGCCCCTTGACTGCATTGGTGGATAGCGTGCTTCTACCCTTGCTAGCGTTCTTTGGACTGATAGGGTCGACGCACGGTATAGGGCGTGGAACCTCGCCTCTTCTTTCTCTCTCTCTTCATTTTTATTTCATTACCTTTTATACTCAATTCCCGTTTCTATTATCCCATTTACTTTCACCTTTTTTTATTGGCACTAAAACGACGTCTCCTCAACTTCTGGGTCCTCCTTGGCTATATATACAGCCAGGCCCCTCCCCCTTCCTTTCTATTCTTTCCACGGTTGCCACCTCTCTGTCCTAGCTCCTCTCTATCTTGCCCACGATTACCTTCATTTCACCCGAAGCCAAGCAAAGTTTCCTCTTCCTCTCCCAAGATTTAGTCTCTTCACTAGGTGGCCTTCAAGTGTCTGTTGGACGACATTGCCCTGCAACACGAAGCCGAGGTACGTTTCCGTCTATCTATTTGTGCTGTTGAGTTGGGGTCAGCCATCCTGACCGATTAATCCCTCCACAGACAACCATGTCTACTAGTAAGCAGCTTACAGCGCCAAAACGTAAAGGAAAGATGACTACTCAGGAGAAGATTATCTACTCACACTGGCTTGGGACCTTGAACACTACTGAGGCCACTCTGGTGCACCTGCAGGACGCTGGATGTTTCCCCCTAGGTGGCAAAGAGCACAGTCTCGTCCTTCCGGAGGCAGAGAGCAGGTGTACTGTTCCCTGGAGGGACACATCCTGGTGTTCATGTTGCAATTTTAGGTGGGCCTCACATTCCTAGCTGCCCCTATTGTGCAGAAGGTCTTGGACCACTTCAGTCTGGAGATCTCGGACCTCAATCCAACCACAGTCGCTCTCATGGCGATCTTTGAGTGGGCGACTAGGACAATGCTCATGACGAGCTCAATCGCGAGCTTCGCCAATTTCCATGAGACAGTCTTAACCCCGTGATTCTACACAGTGGGGCACATTCCTTGTTTGGTTCGGTGAGCTTCCGGGTGAACCACCGAGCCAAGGTAACCTACCCTACCATTGTGCTCAAGAACAAGTGGAAAAACTGGAACAATGAGTGGTTTTACTACTGCGTGGGTGACCTGGGTTTCTCTGAACAAAAGGAGAACCCCAGGTACAGTACTCGCTAGCTGGTGATGACCAATAGTGATATGGTGCATGGCGACACCCTGGGACAAATGAGCCACCAATTGTCTTCCTGCGACTTGGTAGAATAGTCATTCTGTCACATGTCCGGCCTCTCTCGATGGGGTGGAACCTGAAAGTGCTAGCCCTTCCGAAAGGCAAGCCCCTTGGACCCTGTGACTTATATGGCTATGTGCCCGCCGCAGGTAGCGCAATTTTTTCTTTGCAGCTTGCTCGTTCTTCGACTCTTTGCCCTACTCACCTCACTTTTCTACCTCTTGATGGGATACAACTTTCATCGTGCGGAGGAGGAGGCTGCCACTATACTCAGACGCTTCTCTGTGTCTTAGTCCTATTTGGTGGCGTGGCTAGTTAGCGGGCGCTGGAACCCTAAAGTCGCTTCTGCTGAAGAGTCACGGGCGAAGCGCGCCGTGTCCCTTTCAAGGAAAGGAAAGAGCAAGTTGCACGTCAGAGTCAGGCTACACGACCGCTCCGATTATTATGCTAGTGAGCATCATCTATCTATGCGGAGCGAGGCTTATGTTGAAGAGATGAGAGAAGACGTCAAGGAGTTAGGCGATGAGGGGTCTAAGACACAATCAAACACTGAGGATGACTTGGCGGGAGCCGAAGTGGACACCACAAAGGGGTCTCCTCGGATCGGACCAGGGGTTGGGAAAGGTCCAATGCATGGACTCCCTCGAGGGTTCCATTCCACCTCTATGATGGAGGGACTCTGAAAGGACCTCAGATGCCGACTAGAGGGGGGTGAATAGGAGGCTAACAAAAAATTACTTCTTTTAACTAGATTGTTTAGATTAAGCCTTGTGCAGAAGCAAGGATTAGTTAGCTGTGTGACAGGTGTGTGACACAGGTAAGATGCAATGTGTAAATTAGCATGCAGCTGTCACATAGGTGCCTAACACAGGTAAGCTAATGACTTAGCAAAAATGATGAGCAATCACAGTGTCTGTGTAACAGGTAGCTGACACAGGTGTGAGATATGATCTATACCAACGGTGAGACAGCTAACAAGACACAGGTGTAAAGGTGATCTAAGCAGATAAACAGAATGTCTATATGAGCATACAAGCAAATAGATATAGCAAGAATCAAGCAGTAAAACAACAAGTACTCAGGAGACAGAGTGTTTTTCACCGAAGTTCCCAGCTCTTTGCAGAGTGGTACGTCTCCGTTGGAGAAGCTACTCCGAAGAGGTCGCCAGCACTGAATCGTGCTTGTTCTCCGAGTACCTGATCTCAGGCCTCTTCCTTTGCTTGTGGAAGTCTTTTTGCTTGCAGCAGGTGGACTACAATCACCCTCACAGACTACTGGTCCAGCCCACACAAGCTTGGGTGGTACCAGCAACTCCTACGCCCGTCTAGGAGTAGACACTCAAAGAGTAATAGATTCAGCAGTGACAACTCTTGGAGGAACCAATGCTCTTTTGCTCAAGAACTCTAACCCTTCCCGAACTGACACTTAGGAAACTTGGCTTTCGTTCGGTGGAAAGAGGTTTTGCAATGGTCGAATGTGAGTTACTGATTGGCTCATTGGTTGAGATCGAAGACCTCCCTTGGTCCCCTATATATTGGGTTCACAGGCACTTGACCATTACACTGTTGCCACGTAGGATTAAGTGAATCACCGGTGTCAGCCACCGGTGACACAGCCAATCACTCCGCCCAACTATAACCGGCTCAAGCAGACGGATACCTGTGTCACCGGCGGCACACACAGGTAAACCCTAAACTGACGCAGCCACACCGCTCAGCCCGGTCTTGGCACATGACATGCCCTCAGCGCACTCACTCTCTGAAACCTATAAGGAGAGAACCTCCGACAGCCCTCCGACTTAGCCCTGGTACAGAGATGTACCTGAGTCATAGAGTGTTAGACCACCTGTGACACCGCTATGTCACATCGGTGACTCTAACCCCTAGGGTTTTCTACTGCTAGCACTGCAGAGTGCCAGCTCCAACCAGTTTCATACTTATGCAAAACTGCTGACACAGGGCCACTAACCTCAAGGCATTAGTGCCACTGTTCAACATCCTGAGCATTGAGCAACTAGAACCTCCACAGATCATCACTGCTTCATCCCTCTTAATACTACGGGCTTTTCCTATGGACTCAAAGAAACTAGCAAATCTAGGCTTTACCTGCCCACCAACTGTAGCATGGCCCTTGACGCATCAGCACCATCACCTTGCTTGCAACTCCTTGCACAGCACCGGCTTCTTCACAGCTGTGGCACAGCTGCCTAGCACAGCCATTCCTTAGTCCAGGAAACTACCCTTGTACCCTTTTTAGTGGTCATCCTTTCCTTGATGACCCTTCTTTCTGGAACCTACAAACTTGCTTACACTCACTATAAACGTTACATTCTAGTTTGAGTTGCCATTAACCATCAAAACCAACTTGGAGCCTAGATGCTCTTTCAACTGGTCAGTCGCCTCGAGCGCTACCAAGCCTCAGAGTACTCGGATAACTCTACCCCTCGTACTCATGACCAGTTGGCTGACTCGAAAGCCCGTGGGTCCTGACAGCGGGGTGTTTCGGAAAAACTTGGGGCAGAGGCTTCTTTTGCCTGCAGGTTATTATAATCGCTCACGAGTTCACAGATTAACCATGGTGAAGTTCCTGGGTGCCGCCAACAATATCAAGGCGAAGTCCCAGGGTGAAAAGTCACAATGGATTCCCCTGACATCATTCGATCCTACTCATAAGCTAAGTTTTTCGGCCACGTTTTCTCGGCTTTAAAGCTTTTATACCGTCCCCACGAGTAGTCTCTTGCGTCAGCAATCCTGTGCACCATTCGATCATAGGGTGGGGGCGTTTCATGGTAACAGTGTGAGTCACGGGGAAGTTCCGGGTTGTCGCTCAAAGCCCTAGTCGCCTCGCCTGGTTTCTAAACCCTGGGCACCAGCCTAGCAGAAAGCCGCCCGAGTATCCCACGTGCTCGCACACGTGCTCGGGGGTTCCCCCACAGATGAAAGGCTAGCGGTGCGGGGGATCCTTGCTGTGCGAGAGGGAAAGTCAGTGGAATTAGGTGGAAAAAGTTGGCACAATCAAACTTCCGCTAATGCCTAGCTATCTGCATAACCGTGCCCGAGTAAGTGCTCGGGCGAACCTGCAGGAGCGCCAGGACCCGAAGGCGCGCAGCCCCGAGCACCGGAGATGACTCGCGGTGCGGCGGTTCGCGCTCGGCCCCCGCCTCTCGGGGGCCTGGGTTCCTCGGGGTCCCGAGGGGCCCTCGGGGCACTGAGGCGTGGCCTGCTCAAGGTCAAGTTCGACACATCCAGCTCTCGGGGGCTAGTGTACTCGGGGCCACCCCACAAGGGTCGGCCCGCTCGGGCGCGAGTTGGATGCGTCTACAAAAAAAGAAGAAGAAAAGAAAAGAAAGAAATGTGTGGAGCCAAGTCCGCACCTAGCTTTGCATCAGCTATAAGTTCTTTACAAAAAGGCTCTCCGGCCTTGAACAAAAAGCAAACAGATACAAAGGAAGCGGGCTAGTCCTTGCCGCCGTCGTCGTCATCATCATAGTTGCTCTCGCCCTCCTCCCGCGTAAAGTGTTGGGCAATCTCCCCGGCTACCTCTCGGACGGCTTCGCGAGCGGTGTCTCCTTCCTCCTCAGCGACCTCGAACTTGGCCGGGTCCAAGGAGAAGTTCAGCTCTGGGCTTCGGTAGCATGCGAGCACATGCTCTGCCACCGTGGCTGCTAGCTCGTGCCCCTCCCGAGCCGCCACGTCCTTCACGGCCGCCGGCAGCGTCTCCAGCCACCCGGCGATCGTGCCGAAGGAAAAGACGAAGTGGCCTAGGGACTCCAGGCCTTGCTCGCTCGCGGTTATGTGGCCAAGCCCGGCAGCCGCCACCGTGTGCCGTGCCCGGTCGAAGATGTCACACATCATCATGGTGGCGCTGTTCCTTTCGGACCGCATCTCCACGAGGAGATCCCTCTCCTCGGCGGCCGTTGATTCCAGTCGCCGCAGCTCCTCCTGCAGCCCTTTCACCCGCTCTGAGAGCTGCCGCTTGGAGGCGTTGCTATCCTCGAGGCGCTGTTCCACCTCTCGGATGCGGCGATCTCTGTCTTCTTCAATTCGGCGGACTTGCTCTCGGGCCTCCGCCTTGGCCGCCTCCAGCTGGTCGGAGACCTCTTTGCGAGCAGCCTCGACGCGCCGCTCCACTTCTCTCTCCAGCTCCCGAGTTCGCCACACCAGAGAGACCTCCCCTTTATCGAGCGTCTTCTCTCGCTGATCAAGGACGATCTCCCACGTAGCGGCCTTCGCTTCACGGAGGGCAACCTGCTCCTCCCGCAGGATCAATTTATCACCTTCATCGATGACCTCCGCATGCATCTCCTCCAGGGATCTCTGCAGTGGCTCTTTCATGTTCGTGCTTGGTGATCCAGACTCGTGCGAGGAAGGCTTCTCTGGCTTCCACAAGAGTGGCCTCCCGCTCCTCTAGTGCCGCTTTCTCTGATGCGACGGTGGCACGGAACTTGGGCTCCCCACCTTCGGGCACCGACCTCCCCACCGAGAACCTCTGGCAGGCTCTCGGGTAGCTCCAGAGTGGCTGGGTGCTCGAGCTCCGCCGGTGTCTCTGACGCTACCGCGCCCCGCTCAGGCGCTGCGTCCTGGATGTCGGGGATCAAACTCGGCGTCGTCTGTGCAGCCGCAGCCCCCGGGACGGCCTCGGTTCTCGGGGCATCCTCGGTGCTCGTGGCGGACTCCGCACTTGGGTTGGTCCAAGTCTTCTTGGATGACCTGCAAATAACACAATGAAGCTCGGGTCAATCCCCGAGCACTATATTAACCCTACAGAACAAAGTGGGAGTTGTCTTACCCTGACAAGGGCCCTTTGTAACGCCAGCGTGCGGTCGGGATCTCGAATCCCAGGCTGGTCGGCGCCGATGGCTCCTTCCTTTTCTTGTTCGCTGCCTGGGGCTGGGCGGCCCCCGAGCTCGGTTGCGCCAGGCCCCCGGCCGGTTTCGATTGGGCACCGCCTCACCTCGAGCTGCCGCACCCGGCCGGCACTGATTGGTCGCTGCCTCGCCCCGAGCTGCCGCCTCCGGTGCTTGCCCACAGGCCGGAGGGTGGAGGAGGGGGTAGCGGTTATGATGAGGACGACGGGGGGGGGAAGGCGCCCGCGCCTTCTTGCCCTTCGGGTCTGCGGGGTCCTCGCCGGCAATGCGAGTCCCCAGGGTCCTCGTGGTCATTTCCTCCTTGACGTCGCCGCCTCCTGGGATCGTCAGCGAGCCAGGCGCCCTAGCCGGGTCCTTCAGCTTGATCCCCCGGGAGTCGAACTCGGGGAGGGCCGCACGGATCGTGTTGCGCTGTGGGTTCATGCAAAGTGCAAGGTCCTGCCTGGGTAGCTCAGCGGAAGCGGTGTCCCCAATGCTCAGGAGAATCCACAGCATGGCTCTCACCGTGTCAGGGCTGAGGTTCCCTGCCTCGCCGATCTCTATCCGGCCGATGTCCCGCACATCGGTGTACATCCAGGCCGGGCGGCCACGCTCCCGCAGTGGCGCCAACCGCCGCCGGAGGAAGTCTCCGACCACCATCGTGGCCGTCAAGCCTGCAGCCCGCAGCTGCAAGATCCTCTCCACCGCCGGTCGCAGCAGGTCGTCGTCCTCCAGCAAGAATTCCCATTTCCACTTGTGCGCTGGTGCCGGCCCGTCGGGAAGCAGTAGCTGGGCATGCGGGTCAGTGGAGATGTAGCACCAATGGTTGCGCCAGTCATCCCACTTGTTCCACGTCTCCTACGGGATGTAGCTGTCCCCGATCTTCTCCTGAAGGCGGAAGTTGCAGGTCCTCGTGACTTCCACCCAGTCGGAGCCCCTACTCTTCCCCGCGGACCGCAGCACGAAGAAGTGGCGGAAGAGCGCCACCGATGGCATCACCCCCACGAACATCTCGTAGAGGTGGGCAAAGATCGCCAACATTACCACGGAGTTGGGGGAGAGGTGGATGAGATGAATCTGGTATTCCGCCAGCACCTCCAGGAAGAACAAGGAGAATGGCGGCACCAGGCCCGCCGTGATGAAGCTAGCAAAAATCACTGTCTTCTCCGGCCTCGGCTCTGGTGGGCACGTGGCCGGCCTCACTGTCGACGACCCCGTTGGCCCTCTGGGACCAACATCTTTCGTACCTTGGCCATGCTCTCCTCGTTGAGGAGGCGGGACCTGGGAAGAATGGTGTTCGTGGCGGCGAACGGCGAGGAGGCACGACATCTTTCGTGTCTCGGCATGGTTCCGGTACAGCGTGGAAGTTGGAGGCGAAAGGAAGCAGGAGGTGAAAGGGTGCAAGGAGGCGAAAAGGTGTGAACAAACAAGGAAGATGAGGAGGCGCAGCGGCAGCGGAGCATTTAAAGGAAAGAATCAAGAATTCGAAGCGTTTCACGTGCGAGCACACATGGGGGCCCACGAGGTGCGAAAAGCGGAACGTGGGGGACATTTCTATTTCCCTGGCACAGCGTGCTCCCCACGAGGCACGAAAATCGGAGCGTTTCCCCCGCACGGCGCTCAGAGCGGGCCGGCGTCTTTGTTGGCCCATGAGGAGAAGGCCCCGCCCCCAGCCTCGTCTTCTTTCTGGGCCGTTGCCTGGTCACGGGCCTGGGGGCTACTGTCGGTGATACGGGGAATGGGATCCCCTAGACCGCTGGCAGAGGCCCAACTTGACGCCACGACACCAAGGGTGTGGGAGTCAAAAGGAGGTGCCCGTGGGAACACGTCGAGCACTGTATCCCCTTGGCCATCAAGGGGAACCCCGAGTCGTCCCTTAAGGATGCTCCCCGACCACCCAAGGCGACTTGGGGCCCACTCGGGACGGCGATTACCTCCCACGAGCGATGGAATGTCCTAAGTCGCGTGCTCGGGGGTCCCCGAGCATGCGGCAACCCCGAGCACCCCTCGTAGGTCTTTTCCCAGCACACGTGGCCCGACGGGCGCATTGAATGCCTGTCTGTGTAGGCCCACCTACTCCAAGTCCTTGCGGACAAGATGGCGGCATCCTGGTTGAATTCTGTCCTCCCATATGATGGGCCCCATCAACTATCGGTCCTATCAGGGGATGGAGCGGTCTGAAACCTTTTTGACTTTAGGACACGCTGCCATGTGCCCAGGCGCATGCCTCCTGTCCCTGGTCAGTAGGGCCAGGGTAGTTGCAGCATGGTCCATGGCAGAGAGCGTTCAGGAAGTCTTCACCTTCTGACCCAACCACATCATGATGACCCAGATTCCAACCGCGGCGTGGCAGGCACTATTCCGCTATAGCAACCCTCAACCGTCGGCGTGGGTCGCCCATGCTCTATCCGTCAGCAACGGTGCTACTACAGTGTATTTGCCCTTCAGCCGTTGTGGTGACCCCCGGGTGAAAGGACCGAAGGTGCCGACTAGAGGGGGGTGAATATGAGGCTAACAAAAATTACTTCTTTTAACTTGATTGAATAGGTTAAGCCTTAAATAGGAACCAGAGTTAGCTAGCTGTGTGACAGGTGAATGACACAGGCAACAGATGATGTGTAAATTAGCATGCAGCTGTCACACAGGTGCCTAACACAGGTCATCTAAGGACTTAGTAAATGATGAGCAATCAATGTGCCTGTGTAACAGGTAACTGACTCAGGTGTGAGATAAGATATATAGCAACTGAGACATAGCTAATGAAACACAGGTGTAAAGGAGATCTATAACAGATGAACAGAATAAGTCTAAGATCTCACAAACAAGCAAGCAAGCAGGAAGCTAAAGACAATACAGGAAAGTACTCAAGGAGACAGTGTGTTTTTCACTGAAGTTCCCAGCTCTTCACAGAGTGTACGTCTCCCTTGGAGAGGCTACTCCGAAGAGATCGCTAGCACCAAATCGTGCTTGTTCTCCGAGTACCTGACGTTCAGGCCTCTTCCTTTGCTTGTGGAAGTCTTTTTGCTTGCAGCAAGTAGACTTCAATTCACCTTCACAAACGTGTGGTTCAGCCCACACAAGATTGGGTGATACCAGCGACTCCTACACCCATCTAGGAGTAGACACTCCAAGAGTAATAGATTCAGTAGCAACAACTCTTGGAGGAACCAATGCTCTTTGCTCAAGAACTCTAACTCTCCCGAACTGACACTTATGAAACTTTGGCTTTTGTTCAGTGGGAAGAGGCTTTGCAACGGTTGAATATGATTCACTAGATTGGCAAAGGTTGATTGGTTGAGGTCGAAGACCTCCCCTGCCCCCTATATATAGGGTTTGCAGGAACCCGACCGTTACACTGTTGCCACGTAGGATTAAGTGAGCCCACAGGAGCCGCGCTGGAGGCTAACCCCACTCCGCCGCCAGCCGTGATGACTAAGGCCGCGAGGGCAGAGAGGACGCCCGAGGGTCCGGGAGCTCGGGGGGCGTCCGAGAGCTCGGCAGCTCGAGGGCAACCCGAGAGCTCGCCGGAGGTGCTCGGGGGGAGCATAGCTCTGATCGTCCCGCCGAAGAGGCGGGACTTTGCGCACCAGGCTGAGGCGCCTCAGGGGCCCTTCCCAGAGGCGTTCGACGCGGCGCGTGCTATGATCGATCAATTCCAGGCCTCCATCGCCGCGGAGAGGAAGGCGCTGGAAGATCGGGAGGCCGCTCTGGAGGAGTGGGAGGCCGCCCTCTCGGAGGCTGGGGAGAACTTCCTCAAACATGCTCAGATCGCTAAGGCTGAGCACCAGAGGAAGTCTGTGAAGATCCTCCAAGAGAAGCTAGCTCTGGAGGAGCTACGGCGGGAGGTCACGGAGGACGCGAAGGAGGTGGAGCTACGGACGGAGCGAGTCGCCCTCCGCGAGGCCAAAGTGGACCGGCGGGTAGAGCAAGTCACTCTCCAGGAGGTGGCGGCGAGCATGCGGGAACTCGCACTCGACTAGCTCGAGCAGTCTCTCGAAGAGGCTGAGAATTCGTTGGGCCTACGGACCGCGGCGCTGGACGACGAAGTGAAGCGGCGAGTCGCCGCTGCTCGCGCGGAATTCTCCAAGGAGCTAGAGGAAAGCTGTGCATGAGTCCGCTGGGTCGAGGAGGAGCGGGATCGCCGCATCCGGGACTTGGAGCAGCGCCTCGAAGATGGCCGCGCAACCAAGCATAAGCTCATGGAGCGGGTCCGAGAGCTGCAGGAGGATGCGCGCCGCCGGGGGACGGACGTGGCCGGGGAGCAAGAGACACTCCAGGAGACGCTCCGGGAGCTACGCGCTGAGAGGCTCGAGAGCACCAAAATGATGCGCGATGTCTTCCGCCGGGTGCAGCGCGCAGTGAGGGACGCCGGCCTTGGCGACGTCACCACGGGGGAGCAGTCCCTTGACACCCTCGGCCACTACGTCTTCGCCTTCAACACGATCACCGACCGTCTAAAGACAGTGGCGACAGCCGTGAAGGACGCGATAGCCCGAGAGGGGCGCGACCTGGCGACTATGGTGGCGGAGCATGTTCTGGCCTGCTACCGCAGCCGCGACCCGGCCTTCTCCTTGGAGCCGGCAAGGCTCGGGATCGCCGAAGAGGAGGAGGAAGAAGCCCGCGAGGACGTCCGCGGAGTAGCCGAGGAGATCGCCCAGCACTTCTCTCGGGGGGATGACGCCGGCGGCCCCCGGGGGTGGCGGCGAGGAGTAGCTCCTTTATATCTTTTTCTTTTCGCTCTTTTTGTTTAAGGCCGAAAGGCCTCTCTGTAAAGAACTTTGATTGATGAAATGCTAAGTGTGGACTTGGCTCCACACAGCTTCCTTTGAATTTTTGCTGAGTATGGATTTGGCTCTATGTAGCTTTTTTTTTGCTAAGTGTGGACTTGGCTCCATACAGCACAGTCCCTTTTTTTTGATGCGTCTGGCTCTTGCCCGAGCAGTCTGCCCTGGGGACTCCAGACTCCAGCCCCCGAGAGCTGGATGCTTCGAACTTGTTATTTTTACATGTCATACTTCGGGAACCCGAGGACCCTATGTCCCCGAGAAGCTGGAAGCGCCGACCTTTTTCTTGGCGATGTCGCACTTCGGGACCCCGAGGACCCTATGTCCCCGAGAAGCTGGAAGCGCCAACCTTCTTCTTGGCGATGTCGCACTTCGGGACCCCGAGGACCCTATGTCCCCGAGAAGCTAGAAGCACCGATCTTCTTCTTGGCAATCTTTGGCGCTCGGGAGCGCGCAACTTCGGGGTCGGACGCCCCTGCAAGCTCGTCCAAGTGCTTGTGCTTGGGACAGTTTTACGAGTAGCTTAGGCATCAACAACGTTTTATCGTGTTGATTTTTTCTTTACTTAGTTTCAACGGATTCCTCTCTTATGCAGCGAGGTTCTCGCGCAACACGGACCCCTTGCGCCGTGAACCCGTCTATTGGGGAGCTCCAAAGCACCAATGTGAGCGCGTAGGGTACTCGGGCGGCTTTTGGCCAGGCTGGTGCCCAGGGTTCGGAAACCAGGTGAGGCGACCAGGGCTTTGGGCGACGACCCGGAATACTCCCCGTGACTCACACTATTACTCTAGAATGTCCCTGCTTCACAAACGAGTGGTGCAGGGGATCGTTGGCACGAAAAACTATCTGCGGAGGTGGTAAAAGAAAGCTTTAAAGCCGAGGCAAACGCGGTGAAAAACTTAACTTATTTGCAGTGTTGAATCCATGGAAGCTCTTCGCCCTGGGTTTTTTGACTTGGTATGGTTATCGTCACCCGGGAACTTCACCATGGTGAGCCTACAAACTCGTAGGCGATTATAGCAAGCCGCTAGCAAAAGATGCCACTGCTCTGAGTTTTTTCGAAACTCTACATCGTCAGGACCCAAAGGCTTTCGAGACAGCCAACTGGTCGGGGGTACGAGATGTGGAGTTATCCGAGTATTCTGAGGGTCAGTGGTGCTCGGGGCCATTGACCTGAATGAGCACGGGTGGTTGGGGGCTTATTTGCCCCGACTCGGGTGTGCTCCGGGTACAACTAGTCGACCGAGTACCGACTGCCTGCCAACAGAGACTAGACTACCCCGACTTCTCGTATTGCCGACCAGTCAGGATCTACTCACGCAATGGGAACACGGAAGCCCGATACTCGTGCGAGTGGCTTCTTTTGCGCGCAAGCGAGGAAATAGAAAGAAATTGATGAGTAATTACAAATGCGAACACTGCTTATATTAATAATGCTGCTGTTGCTATTAAAATAGCTTCTGATACAAGAGAGGCTCCGAGGATTGCACACGAGCACCTGGGATACTCGGGCGGCCTTTGGCCGGACTGGTGCCCGGGGTGAAGGAACCAGGCAGCACGACCAGGGCTTAGGCGACGAACCCGGAACTTCCCAAGACTCTTTGCTACTCGGGTAACTGACCCTAATGCAAAAAAAGGAAAAACTTACGGATAAAATTTGCGCAGATGCTCGATGTTCCACGCATTGGGTAGCGGTAGGCCTTCGTCCGTGGTTAATCGAACGGAACCCGGTCGGGAGACACCGGTCACTCAGTAGGGGTCCTCCCACATGGGGAGAGTTTGTTCTTTCCTTCCCGCGATTGGATGCGGCGAAGTACTAGATCCCCAACCTCCAGTGACCGGGCTCGAACGTGGTGCTGATGATAACCCCTTAGGCTCTGTTGATATCTGGCGGCACGGAGAGCCGCTCGGCACCGGTGCTCTTCGAGGTAGTTGACGTCGTCAAGCCTTCTTTGCTCCTGGTCGCCTTCCGAGTAGGCTCCGACTCGAGGCGAGCCAAAGGTGAGCTCGGAGGGGAGAACGGCCTCTGCCCCGTATACGAGGAAGAAAGGCGTCTCACCGGTTGCCCTGCTGGGGGACGTCCGGATCGACCAGAGGACGGCAGGGAGCTCGTCAATCCAGCCAGCACCGCACTTCTTGAGGAGATTGAAAGTCCGTGTCTTGACCCCTTGAGGACTTGAGCATTGGCGTGCTCAACTTGGCCATTGGCGCGAGGGTGAGCGACCGACGCGATGCAGACCTTGACGCCGATGTCCTCGCGGTACTCCAGGAATGCATCGCTGGAAAACTGCGTGCCGTTGTTGGTGATGATCCGATTGGGCACCCCGAAGCGGCTCACGATCCCTCGGATGAACTTGATCGCGGTGTGCTTGGTGATCTTGATGACTGGCTCTGCTTCTGTCCATTTGGTGAACTTGTCGACGGCGACGTAGAGGTACTCGTAGCCCCCGACTGCTCGGGGGAACGGACCTATGATGTCCAATCCCCAGACCGCGAAGGGCCACGATAGGGGGATGGTTTGGAGGGCCTGAGCCGGTTGATGTTACTGCTTTGCGTGGTGTTGACACGCTTCGCAGCGCCGAACCAGCTCGATGGCATCCTGGAGGGCTGTTGGCCAGTAGAAGCCCTGCCGAAAGGCCTTCCCGACCAGCGTGCGGGATGATGCATGGCTCCCACACTCGCCCTCGTGGATATCCGCGATCAAGTCGCGGCCTTCCTCCCGGGAAATGCACTTCAGAAAAACTGCCGTTGGCGCCACGCCGGTAGAGATCCCCGTCTACGATGGCGTAGCGCTTAGCTTGGCGTGCAATCCTTTCAGCTGCAGCATCATCTTCGGGAAGGATGTTTTCTTTTCAGGTACCCACGGATCTCGGAGATCCAGGAGGGCTCCTGAGAATAGGTGGCGAGCACGGGATGCTCGTCGGGCGACAGTGATCTGACGGGATTCCCCGCTGAAGGTGCTGCCTGAGTAGCCTCGCCTAGGGCGTGAGGTTTCCCCTTCGTCTTGGTGGGCAGCCTCGACGGATGGCCGGGAGAGCCTTTCCTCAAAGGTCCCAGCCGGGACCGGTTCCCGAGAGGATGCCAGTCGCGATAAGTGGTCGGCGGGCTCATTGTAGCGGCGCGGGACGTGTTGAGAGCTCTAACCCGTCAAAACGCCGCTCCAACTTCCTGACTTCGCTCAGGTATGCCGCCATTTGTGGGTCGGAGCATTGGTACTCCTTGGACACCTGATTGACGATCAGCTGAGAGTTCCTTTGACAAGCAAAACGGCGGATTCCAAGGGACGCGGCAGCGCGGAGCCCCGCGAGGAGTCCCTCGTACTCGGCCATGTTGTTGGTGGCGCGGAAGTGGAGCTGCACGACGTACTGGAGTACTTCACCCGTCGAGAGGTGAGAACTACCCCAGCCCCTGTGCCCTTGAGCGTGAGGGAACCGTCGAAGTGCATCACCCAATGTCCGGCCCCTTCCTGCCCCGGATTCGCGACAGCTCCTCCCCTTCATCTTCAGGCACCGGCGTCCACTCGGCCACGAAGTCGGCCAGAGCTCTGCTTTTGATCGCCCGGTTGCTGACGAAGCGAAGGTTGAACTCGGCGAGTTCAATTGCCCACTCGACCATGCGGCCAGTGGCTTCTCGGTTGTGTAGGATGCGCTCGAGGGGGTAGGCTGTAACCACCAGGACCTCGTGCGCTTGGAAGTAATGGCGTAGCTTTCTCGACGCCACGAGGATTGCGTAGAGCAGCTTCTGGGCTTGTGGGTAGCGCGTCTTGGCGTCACGTAACACTTCACTAACGAAGTATACGGGACGCTGCTGGACGCGGCCCTTGCTTGGGACCTCCCCGAGCACTGGACTCGGGGGGTCAGGATTGTTCCCGAGCACTCCTGGCTGCTCGGGTTCACCTGGGAGCTCGGACCCGGACTCGGCCCCGAGCGCTGCTAGCTGCTCGGGTTCGCCCGGGAGCTCGGACCCGGACTTTGCTTGGATTCGTCGTTTGCCGGGAGATTTGCCCCGAGCACGCCTGACTGCTCGGGGTCGCTCAGAGACTCGACTGGGCCCGGGAGCCGACCCGGGCTTTTCTCTGGATTCGCCGCTTATCGGGAGCTTGGACCCGAAAGCTTCCGCCCTCGTGGGAGTCGTCGGGAGCTCAGACCCGACCTCTCGCTCGACCACGAGGACCGCACTCACCACTCGGGGAGTAGCCGAGATGTAGAGCAGCAAAGGCTCCTCGGGTCTCGGCGACACCAAGACCGGAGGCGAGGTGAGGTACTTCTTGAGGTCCCGCAGGGCTTGCTCGGCCTCCGGGGTCCACTCGAAGCGGCCCGATTTCTTGAGGAGCTTGAAGAGGGGTAGGCCCCGCTCCCCGAGTTTGGAGATGAAGCGTCCCAAGGCCGCCATGCAGCCCGTTAGGCGCTGTACGTCCTTGAGACGAGCCGGTGGGTGCATCTGATCGATGGCCCGGATTTTCTCGGGGTTGGCTTCTATTCCCCGGTTTGAGACCAGGAACCCGAGGAGTTTGCCTGAGGGAACCCCGAAGACACACTTCTGGGGGTTCAGCTTCATGCGAGTACTGCGGAGACTGCTGAAAGGTCTCCGCCAGGTCCTCGAGGAGCGTCGCTTGGTCCCTCGTCTTGACAACGAGATCGTCGATGTAGGCCTCGATGTTGCGACCTATCTGAGATTGTAATGTAATGCGCATGGCACGCTGATACGTAGGCCCAGCGTTTTTTAACCCGAAAGGCATGCGAACATAGCAATAAGTCCCCACCGGGGTTGTAAATGAAGTTTTTTCCACATCCTCTACTGACATACTAATCTGATGATAGCCAGAGTATGCATCTAGGAAGCACAAAAGATCGCACCCAGTGGTGGAGTCGACTATTTGATCAATGCGGGGTAAAGGGAAAGGATCTTTTGGACATGCCTTGTTGAGGTCAGTGTAGTCCACGCACATCCTCAGTTTGCCGTTGGCTTTCGGCACGACGACAGGGTTGGCGAGCCAATCCAGGTGGAGGACTTCACGGATGAAGCCGGCGGCGAGGAGCTCGCCGACTTCCGCCCGGACGAACTCTTGGCGCTCTGGTGCTTGACGGCGCACCTTTTGCCGAACGGGACGTGCGTCGGGACGCACGGCGAGGCGGTGCTCAATCATCTCCCTAGGGACCCCGGGCATGTCCGACGGCTGCCAAGCAAACACGTCGGCGTTCGCCTGGAGGAAGGCGACGAGCGCACTTTCCCTATTTGGCTGCCAAGCGGCCGCCGATCTTGACAGTCCTGGATGCGTCTTCACCCAGGACCACCTCCTTGACAGGGATGGAGTCGTCCGCGGCGATCTTGAGCTTGGTCGGTGGTGGACCCGAGCACCCGGGGCGCTAATCGACATCCTCGGCTATGGCAAAGGTGGCCGAGAACAGCTGCTCGTGCAGATGACAGAGCCTTGGAGGTCGGCTGGCACGGTGATTGTGCCGTTGGGCCCGGGCATCTTGATGGTGAGGTAGGCATAGTGGGATGCTACCATGAACTTGGTGAAGGGCCGGGCGGCCGAGGATGCCGTTGTACGGGCAGGTCGAATTCGGTGACGTCGAAGACGACACTCTCCGTCCGGAAGTTCTCCCTGGCCCTGAACGTAACCATCAGGGACACCTGCCCGAGGGGCATGGTGAGGCCTGGGGTGACGCCGAAGAAGGGCATTGTCGGCTTCAGCTGCCCGGGTGACACCTGCATCTTCCTAAAAACCTCAGGGGACAGGAGGTTAAGTCCTGCGCCCCCGTTGATCAGCATGTGGGTTACCTTGATGTTGCACACTGTCGGAGAGTCCACCAGGGGAGGTGGCCCACACCCGACGTGTTCTCGGGTGTCGCCCGACCACTTGAGTGGCCGGGTCGACCTGGTGCCCGGGGCCGCTGAGCACACCTCGCGCGCCATTACCTTAAACTGATGGTGCGAAGCGGGCATGGAGGCGCCCCCGTTGATGCACGCCACAGCCTCAGGTTCTTGGAACCCGAGACCTCCTTCTCGCTCTTCCCCGTCGCGCTTGTCGTCGCCGCTTCCGTGGCGCTCCTCGCGCTCCTTCTTGTTCCTCTCGACGAGGAACTTCACCGTCCAGCACTCAGAAAGGTCGTGCTGGTCGGTGTGATGAATCTCACACCACCTGCTAGGGCCCTGCTCGGGGGCCCTGGATGGCTTCTTACCGCCGCCGCCTGGTCCGGCACGCGGTGGCTTCCGCGCCTTGGGATCTACCGCCGCGACGGGCTCGGACTTGCGCTTCTTGTTCTTCTTCTTCTCCCGCCCCCCGGAGGGACGGGAGGAACCTGCGCCGTCGACCGCCGGTGAGTCGGTTCGCGGACTGTGCCACGCGCGAGCCTCAGCCGCCTTGGCACACTTGTCCGTGACGGCGAACAGATCCGCCGTGGACTGGATGTCGCGTGTGCCCAGCTTCTCGAGCATCTTCTCATCATGGACACCCTGCCGGAAGGCGACGATAACTGCCTGAGGAGAGATTTTGGGGATGGTGTTGCGAACTTGGCTAAAACTGCTAGATGAAGTGTCGTAGCGTCTCCCCTTAATGCTGCTTGATGGCGTGGAGATCGCTCTCCGTGCCGGGGCGCTCGAAGGTGTCCTGGAAGTTGGCCACGAATTGGTGGCAGAGGTCCTCCCATGAGCCAATGGAGCTCGGGGGAAGGTTCATGAGCCATGAGCGGGCAGAGCCCTTCAGGCCCATGGGGAACCAGCTGGCCATCACCTTTTCGGCCCCTCCCGCCGCATGCACAGCGGTGGTGTAGATTTGGAGGAACTCTTTGGGGTGGAAAGATCCATCATATTTTTGCGGCAGGTCGGGCTGGAACTTCTCCGGCTAGCTAACATGGCGGAGGTTAAGAGTAAAAGCCTGGCAACCCGCTCCATAAAGTGGAGCGCCGACCTTTCCGACCGGTGGCGCGGGGACGCGCACTGGAGAGCACGTACGACTGGCAGCGGGGCCGGAGGATGACTGGCCCTCGACAGCCCTTGCCTCACGTCGCCGTTCCCGTTGCGCTCGATGGTGACGCACGCATCTTGACCTTCTTGCGGCTGGTTGATGCGGTGGCGAAGGTCTCGGCCGTCTCTTAGAATAGGAGAGGCGACCGAATGGTGGGACCCGCCGCGGGGCTCCATCGCTTCACCACGTCGAGGACGTGGCGGCAATGACAGAGGCACCGCTGAGGGGCCTTCTTGAGGGTCGCCATGCCTCGAAGAGGTATGGGAAATTCCTGGCCGCTGCCTGATGGCGAGCGGTGTCGACCAGGTTGGCTACCTCCTGGAGCCAAGGGCCCACAGGAGATATGCCTTCCACCTGGACCAGAGGGTGCTGGAGGAGAAGTTGCGCCGCATGCAGCGCGCCTGCTTCGCCCGGCTCGTCGAAGTCCAGCCGGCGCCGAACCGGCTGGGAGGGCTCGAAGAAGGCTGGATCGGCCTGCGGCCCGCCTTCGCCAGCTTTGACAACGCAGCGGCTACCGCTGCAGTGCCGATGGGGATGGCGCGGTTCCCCTCCTCTCGAGAGGACACCGAATGCATCGAAGCGGATGACTACTATCCTCCTCCACGCTGGGAGGATGACTGTCGGCCTGCCATGAGCGGCGTGGTTTCGAGAACTTAGCCTCCCCTACCTGGCGCGCCAGATGTCGGCATACAAACACCGGTATCGGTGGTCCAGAAGGACCCCCTTTGGGATTCGGCCGAGGAGGCGGAGATCTACAAAACTACGTCGGAGCTAGAGCTCGGCAGGATATGGAAACAGGAAAAGAACACGAAGATTTACCTAGGTTCAGGCCACCTTCTAGGTGTAAAACCCTATGTCCTGCTTTGAGTGTATTTGATATTTTGTGGAGAGATTACAAGGAACCAGCTGTCAGCTCCCCTGTGCTTCTTCTTCTTCTAGGGTTTTATCAACTCTACTAGAGCCAATCCCTAGCTCTCTCTTTTTCTCTATCTCTTGATCTGTTGGTCCTCTCTCTTTGCATGGCCACAGCTCTCCCCTTATATATCCGAGGGGTCACCATAGTGGCCGAAAGATAAATATCTTGCCCTTGAAGCTTGTCGCGGAAGAAACCCAGCATGGGCAAGCCACGTCAGTGGTTGAGATTTGCTGTAGCGGAACAGTGCCGGTCACGCCTTGATTGAGAACTGGATCTTCATGATGAGGGCGTGTCAGGAGATGGAGATTTGACGTTTCCTGACACGGGCTATGCTGCAACTACCCGGGTCCCACGGACCAGGTGCAGAGGGCATGCCTATAGACGCGCGGAAATGCGCCCTTAAAGTCAAAAAGGGGTGTCAGACCTCTCCTTTCCCTCCAAGACTGATAGCTGACAGGGCTTATCACTTGGGAGGATGGGAACCGGTCAGGACACCGCCCTTGGTCCGCAAGGACTTAGAATAGATGGGCCTTTAATGCACCTGGCACAGGCATTAAATGCACCCTTTGGGCCACGCGGATTGAAGAGGGGCCCTCAAGGGGTGCTCGGGGCTCCCGAGATCGGAGGCCCCCGAGCACTACTCCTAGGCAGCTCCGTCATCTGGGCAAGGCGCTCGGCGCCCCGGACAAGGGCCGGGTCGCCGTCGGTGCTCGGGGTGAGCTCCCCGAGTGCTACTTCTTAGATGCTCGGGGTGAGCCCCCGAGCACTTCTGCTTCGTCCTGGGCGAGGGACTTGGTGCCCTAGTCGAGGGCCGGGCGCCCTTGGTGCTCGGGATAATCCCCCGAGCACTTCTTCTTGGGTGCTCGGGATGAGCCCCCGAGCACTTCTGCTTGGGTGCTCGGGGTGAGCCCCCGAGCCCTTTTGCTTGGGTGCTCAGGGTGAGCCCCCGAGCACTTCTGCTTGGGTGCTCAGGGTGAGCCCCCGAGCACTTCTGCTTGGGTGCTTGGGGTGAACCCCCGAGCCCTTCTGTTTGCTCCGTCTTGGGCGGGGACCAAGTGCGCCTTTTGGCCTTTCGGGAAACGCCATCAAGGGACAACTCGGGGGCACCCCTTGATTTAGCCAGGTGGAACAGTGCGCGGAGTGAGCCCTCGGGCACCTCTCCTTTTACTTCCACGTCTTTGGCGACGTGGCGTCAAGTTGGGCCTTCGCCAACGGTTTAGGGGCCCCGTAACACCGACAGCAACCCATTTAACAAATTCTCATAACGATTTGAATAGAAGATACATGTGCAGGTTGATCAGAATATACTCCCCCTGAGGCTGTGCATAATAGATTAGCTTCTATCAGGCTAGTGCACAGATTTTAATTTTGGATATGGGCAGTATGTTCTTACAACTTACACTTTCATCAGTTCAGAGAATTGAATAGATTATAAAGCATGATTAAACTGAACAGATATGTGTCACTTCTGATGCAGTTGTAATGACCAGAGTATATGAGTATGAGTCAAAGCATGTGAGAATATCAGAGTATATATTCACAATGGTCATATGTATCAGAGTATAAATAGCAAAGATTCATAATGGATATGTGTATCAGAGTATACATCACTGGTCATGTGTATAAGAGTGCCAATAGGCATGTGTATCAGAGCATGAGCCAGTAGACATATGTATCAGAGCATAATTCTTAACATGATTATATGAATCAGAGCATAAGTAGATATGAAGCTTCATTCAAGAAGATATATGCATCATAGCAACAACATTAAGAAGGCATGTGCATCAGAGCAACACAATTTAGCATAAACTACTTTATCAGAGCATTACTGAAATATTACTGCATCAGAGCAAAATAGATGACTTAGTAGTAACTTGCTAAATCGGATCAAAAAATTAGTTAATTGTAATCAAGACAGAAGAATCAGAAATAAAACAAGTCTTGACTACACTAGAAAACATAATTTTCTCTCCCCCTGTATCCAAAATACTCTCCCCGTATCTCTATAATCTCTCCCCCTTACACACATCTCTCCCCCTTGGACACTAAAATAGCAAAAAGGGTTGAGGAGGAGAAACATTCAGAGCTTGGTCTATAACAGCTAGAGAACTTTTGAGAGCTGAGCCTGTAGCAGATCAATTTTGGAGTGCAGACTGTTGACTTCTGTTCGAAGCTGAACGTTCTCTCGGTGCAGAGCTGCAAACTGAGCTGGCATCACTTTGTTCTGATAGGCTGTGGCTACTGCTTGAGAGAAAAGAGAGGATGAGAGGGTGCCATCTTCAGCCACCTGTGTCAAAGATACTAACTCAGTTGGGTCAGCTGCAGGAGTATCAGCGGTGACACCGGTAGGCACTTGGACCTGAGGCACAGGCACTTGGGGAGCAGGCGCTTGAGGAGCTGTGGGAGCAGAGGTTTCACTGGGAGCTGACACAGCTAGTTCTGGAGAATCTCCAAATAGGGCTGGAACAGCAACCTAATCAGGATGATCATCAACCTGAGGCCTAAGCTGGGTCTTGATGGTCTTCACTGAGATGTCGAAGGTTGATTCTGGAAGACCTGTTAGCTGAAGGATCATAAACATGATATAGGACCCATATCTGAGCTTGGTTTTCTTGTCCTTCTGGACAGCATCAATCTCATGGAAAATGTATCTGGCCACATCAAAATGTACATTCTTAGCTATATGCACCAGTACTTGCCAAACTGAGTTGTAAACAGCATCTGTATTGCCTCCCTTGGGCTAAAGAGTGACATTGAGAATTTTGACCAGATGCTTGGCTATGATTGTAATGCCCTTGAAGTACACATGATCTGATGGGGCATTTGCAGGGAATGTAAAATTTCTTGGATAGAATCTTCTTCTATCAGTATTGGAGACAGGCTCAAGCTTGAACAGATTTGGCATCACAGGCTCCAATGGTGCATGAAACAGACTGTTGAACTCTGGAGCTGTGATGGAAAGCAGCTGGCCTCTTGTCTTCCATAACATGACATCTTGATTCTCTTGTTCTATCCAGACTGTGGCATAAAACTCCTTAATGACCTCTGGGTCATAATCTTGTTGAAGATTGCATATGAACTCCAGACCTGAGGCTTGGATGAGAGATTGAAGACTCTGCAGTCTGGTGTCAGTCAGGGTAGACCAATCGATGGCCTTGCAATCAACAAATCCCTTGGAAGCAAGGATTTCCTGGTAGACACCCCTTTAAAGATTAGTGTGAAATCTGGGGTCTGAGCAAGATGCATCCTGATACTCCTTGTCTTCACTGAAATATGGGCAAGTTGACCTCATTCTTATGAAAGCACTTGTGCTCATGGAGGCAACTTTGCTTCTTCATTTCTGGGGATCACTTTTGGGAAGCTTCTTGGCCACAGCTCGAGAGATGAACTGCATTTGGTTTGCCTCAGTCCTCAAAGCATGGTAGAAGATGTAATAATACTTAGTTTCCAGGTCTTCTTCTCCAATTGAGAGACTAGGAGAGCTATCAGCTTGTTCAGCCTCTTCTTCCTCTTCCTCTGCGGCTGCTTCAGGTAATCTTCATCAGAATCAGCTCTAGTGTCTCTTGGCCTTGGTGGAGTTACAGACACTCCCCTACCATCATCTAATGAGCTCTCGGAGCTTTCTTCTTGCTCAGCTGACTTACTTGCCTGTTCCACAGGTGAAGACACAGGTGCTTGAACTGAAGGAGCTGGGTTAGCTGGCGGTAGCACAGGTGATGGGGACCGGTGCTATTCTGGAGCTTGAACTTCTTGTGCCTATGACACAGCTGGCTGAGGCAGCTGTGGACTTGAAGGTTTGGTAGCTTCAGAAGATTTTGCTGATGCAGACTTGGAAGACGAAAGCTCTTGGGCCTCTTTGACAACTTGTTCTTCTGCCTCCGACACCAAGAATTGTGAAGGAGACATCTGCTTTTGAACGTCCAGTGAGGAGAGGGATTCTACACTTGTAGAGCTTTGAGTTCTTCTACTCCTCCTTTGATAAGTCTAAAGATCTGACTTGGCTGGGCTGGTGACTTGTGACACAGGTGGGGCATCTCCTTCTTAAGCTCTTTAATGGCAGACGTCTGTTGTTCAAATTGAACTTTTAGGGATGGCTTGGAGCTCTGAGTTGTCTCTGAAATAATTTCAACATCTGCCTCTGGCTGCCTCTTGGCTTGAGGTTCATCACTGATCACAACAGTTTCTGATCGTTTCCTCTTTGGAGCTTGAGCAGGTGCAGTAGCAGGAGGACTTGCTTCAGGAATCCGGGAGTTTCTGCAGTTTGCTCGACATGAGCTACAGCCTGTTCTTCCACTGGGGCTTCAGGTTCTCTAACCACGATGCCAATAGGCTGAGAGGCTTTAGCGAGTCTTGCTGCTTTCACTTGTCTGAACATAGCAGCCTCTAACAAGGCTTTCTGCTTTCTTATACCAGCAAGAGTGGCAGTTCGGGCTAGAGCCTTGCCACGTTCTTCTTTGGAAGCTTGCACTACTATGAGAATTTTATATCTCTGAAAACTTGCTTTGCTTTTGCCTTGAGCAGCTTTCAGTTTCTTCAATTTAGCTTCTCTCATTTCCTTTTGTTTGTGAAATTCTTTAAGCTTTGCTTGGCTCTTTCTTGCTTCTTCATAGATTTCTAGCCTCTCTAGGGCTAAGGTATCTTGTTTGGCTAATTCTTCTGAAGAAAAAATAGTCAATGGACTAGCTGAAGTTTCTTTTTCAACTTGCTCTTTTGCATCTAGCTGTTTGCCAAGCTTTTGAGCTTTGACAGCTTCCCAGTGTTCTTCAGCCTTTTTCATCCTTAGAGTGGCCCTGAGCCCTATTGGGATGTTATCCCCAATATCTGAATCTGAAGGGGTTGCCTGAGTGACCGATGGCTTTGAACCTCTCTTAGCTGGTTGCTTCTGCTTCTTAGCTGCTTCCTTTCCCAGAGATGTGTGCTCAACAATAGCTGAGGATCTTGTCCTCTTGGGTGGAGCACGCTGAGCTGAGCTGGATTTACCAGCTTGAGAAGCTGATTTCTTTACAACTGTTTTCCTCTGCCTATAAGCCCTTTGGCTTGCCTTTCTTCTCTCAGCAACCTCTGCTTTCTGTCTCAGCCTTTCTCTTTCTTGGTTTGAAACTGAAATATTGATTTCAAAGCTGGACTGCTCTGGATCAGACCATTTGACCCCACTGTCAACTCTATCAGAATCTGAAGACATCTGTAGAAACAAGATAGATAAGACAGAATATAGGTAAGAGGTGTTCCTAAGATGCAAAAATAGTAGCTGTGTGAGACACCTGTGTGAGAATGGAGAGACACAGGTGGGGACTTGGTAACAAACCGAGGTCTCAGCCTTTTGAATAGACTTGCCTGTGTGACAGGTGAGACCCTAGCGGTGACACAGCTACGTGCAGAGGCGGACGGCAGATTTTAGAAATCTAGAGATTTACTGGTTTTTGGTGATTAATTTCGAGCAAGATAGGTTCTGAAAGATTATCTAGAGCTAAGCCAACTCTAACATCTAACAATGCGCTAATGGATTAGGCTTTAGAGCAAAATCATAAGCCCTAAGAAAAAACAAGTGCAAAGTAGGGCTGGCGGAAGCTTACTTTGAGCAAAGATTGATAATGCGTGGATAATTGGTGCTGGAGCTCTCCAAAAAGCTTTCTCCGATGCTTCGAAAGATTTCGAGGGGCGGAGATGTCGATTTCGTTGAGAACTTGGAGTTTTGGCGCAAGGCGGAAGTTTGGGGTTTTAACGTAGGACGTGGGTTCTGTGGAAAATGTATCGACACCTTATATAGGCCGAAGGGGTATAAGGTGGCTATGTCACAGCTGACAGAAGGACCTGTGACACAAGTGAGTAGTCAAGATACCCTAGGACCTACGGAAATCAAATGCATTCACCTGAGACACAGATGGATAGCTTAGGTGACAAGTATTTCATCCATAGAACACCAAGACAGAGAGAATTTGATAAGAGAGCAAGCATATGGGCACTATCAGGAGATCCTTATACAATCTTCCCAATGTCAGTTTGCCAGAAAATCAATCAAGCAAAACTAAAACTGACATGAGTCGATTTTGAAAATAGGTACGCATTAATGTGCACCCACAGCTGAAAAAGAAGATCTCTACTCTATGCATAAAACACATACACCTGTGACACAGGTGATCAACACAGATGAGCATGTAAGGCATATAAATGGCAGAACATATGAGCAAGACACCAAGCCAATCCTTTTTATTGAAGATTAGAGACATCAATGATATTCAATTCACTCCTCAGAGCACAGAACCTAGTCTCATCTAAGGGCTTGGTGAAAATATCAGCTAATTGTTTCTCAGTCCTTATATGGCACAGCTGTATTCTCCCTTCTCAACATGATCTCTCAGGAAGTGGTGCCTCACTTCAATGTGTTTGGATCTTTGGTGGTGTACTGGGTTGTTGGCTAACTTAATTGCACTTTCATTATCACAGAAGAGGGGTACTTGATTAAAAGATATGCTAAAATCTTTCAAGGTCTGCCTCATCCATAATAACTGAGCACAACTACCAGCAGCTATATACTCAGCTTTTGCGGTGGAAAGGGCTACTGAGTTTTGCTTCTTGGATGACTAGGACACTAAGGAATGCCCTAGAAATTGACAAGTACCTGAGATGCTTTTTTGGACAACCTTACACCCTGCATAGTCACTATCAGAATAGCCGACTAGCTCAAAATTTGCACCTTTAGGATACCAAAGACCAAAGCCTGAGGTTGGAATCAAATATCTCAGTATTCTTCTTACTGCCACTCTGTGACAGTCCTTAGGGTTAGCTTGGAATCTTGCACACATGCATACACTCAACATTATATCTGGCCTAGATGCACACAAATAAATCAAGGATCCTATCATGGATCTAAATTCTTTCTTATCAGCAGTCTTACCTTCAATGTTTAAGTCCAGATGGCCATTAGTTTGCATGGGAGTGTGAATAGACTTTGCATCCTTCATGCCAAACTTGGTGATGATGTCCTTGGTGAACTTTTCTTGTGAAACAAATGTTCCTAGGTTCAACACTGGAAACAAAAAGTAATGTTCACAGAAATTAGCTATTCGACAACAAGTAGTCACTCCCCTATTAATGGCACTGATGATTTGGTCTACAGGGTGATCCTTTTGCAGCCTGCTGATCACAAGGGGTTCGGGGTCAACCGCTGGTGTCACAGCTAATGGTGTTGCCTGTGACACAGCTGGTTCTTCCTACGACACAGCTGGCTAAGACAGGTACTCTGCATCCAAGAGATCATTGGTTGGGTTGTACTCAAACTCGGTGTCTTCATCTCCAGTGTCTTCATCCAGTGATGGAGAGAGTAGTTCTTGATCTTTTGGTGAGGCAGATTCCTCCTTGATGGTGGGTCTGATCTCACCAGTAGACTTCTTTTGAATGTCCTTACTCCCTACATCATTAGCAACTTGCTCTCCTTGGGAGCCATAAGACTCATCAAAGTCCACATCTATAGATTCTTCAACAACCTTTGTGGAGGTGTTAAAAACTTTATAGGCATGGGAGTTAGTGGAATAACCAAGGAATATACCAACATCAGATTTAGCTTCAAACTTAGTGAGGCATTTGTCCTTCCTAATAATGTAGCACTTACAACCGAATACTCTGAAGTATGCGACATTTGGTTTGGTGTTGGTGAGCAGCTCATAAGGAGTCTTCTTGAGTAGTGGATGTAGATATATTCTATTGATGGAGTGGCAGGCAGTGTTGATAGCTTCAGCCCAAAATCTTGGTGAAGTCTTGTATTCATCTAGTAGTGTCCTTGCCATCTCTATCAGGGTTCTGTTCTTCCTTTCTACTACTCCATTTTGCTGTGGAGCATATGGACTTGATAGTTCATGCTTGATTCCATGCTTGTCCAGAATGCTTCCACCTTGGAGTTCTTGAACTCAGTCCCGTTGTCACTCCTAACCTTGACAAGGTGAAAGGGATCTCAGGAGTCGACTAGAGGGGGGGTGAATAGGTCGGCTCTAGAAATTAAAATGTCTAATGGGTTTCTCTTCTGGAGATAGGTCAATCCTAGAGAAAATATATGCAACTGATGTACGTAACTGAGACTCAGCAAGATATATCAGATAAACACCAGACACTCAGATAGAAAACTCAGCTGATGTAGAGCAAGTTATATTCAGAGCTAACTGAGTCTCAGGTGTGAGAGTCAGGTGAGTGCATCAGATGATGTGAACAGGAAAGGTACTAGCTTTAGCAGGAGCTAACTGAGTCTCAGGTGAGGAAACTCAGTTAGTGTGCAACAAATAAAGGTGCTCTAGTGATCTAAGTATACATAGATATCAGAATAAGTAAGAGCTGATCACAAGACAGAAAGTAAAGCGCACAATGATTTGTTTTACCGAAGTTCCTACTTCTTGCGAAGCAGTACGTCTCCGTTGAGGAAGCTGTTCTCACAGCCGGCACCAAAACGTGCTCTTTCCTCGAGTACCTTTCTTGTGTGGAATCCTTTTATCTTGCTGCTGCAAGACAGGCAGACCCGAATCGCCCTCACAGACTCTTGGTGGCAGCCACACAAGACTTGGCTTGCTCACCAACTCCAAGAGCACTCCTACTCTTGGAGGAACCAGTACCTCGAAGATTACACCTGAAGGACTAAGTAACTCACTCTCACGATGGATGCACGCAGGCAACACTCACTTGGAGACCTAGAGCTCTTTCTTTCTCAACAGGTTGCTTTCGGGTTAGAGGCAAAGGTTGGGTAAAGGTTCGAGGTTGAAAACCTCCCCAGGTTTCCTATTTATAGGGTCCCTGGCAGCTAGCCGTTACCCTCATGCCACGTCAGACAAAGAGCCACCAGACCTAACCTATCTGAGACTCAGCTAACGAGCACCTCTGGTAACCTACTAGCCACGGCTGAGCTACCCACCTGAGCCTCAGATGCCAAACTCAGGTGGACTCGGTTGCCTCAGGCAGCACCTGAGCACAACTCTGGCCGGCTCACTACAAGCCTACAACTGACCAGAGAGCAATGACCTCGCCAAAGTCCCTGACCAGCTCGCTTAGACCCTTGGCACTGGTTCCAAGCTTCTTCACCGAAGACGACTGCCCTTGTAGACGCACAGAGAACCCTTGGTCCTGATCCACCAGCTTCCTAGCTCCTCCAGGACTTATCAAGCTTGCATTCACGGCCCTTGAACTCCATCAAGCAACCATCACCTCGCTTGCCCTCGAGCACAGCCTCGGCTTCCTCGCAACTGTGCCTCAGGAACCTAGCTCAGCTGGTCCTTCTGACCTTCCCAGTTCCTTGCTCTTTTTAGGGCTCATCATCAACAGTTGTCTCACTTCAGCTTTCACCTGTCCATCTAATCCCTGTTCACACTCATTGCAAAACATTAGACACAGGTGAGGATTGCCAATAACCATCAAAACCAAACTCTGGGGCAAGATAGCCATCCTTCCAAGCTCCATGGGAGTGGATGCACTTTCAATCTCCCCCTTTTTGGTGGTTAGTGGCAACCCTTTTAAAACATTCATTTAGATAAAAAGAGTATTGCATTTAACCTTGTTTGACACCAACTCCCCCTTAAGATGTGCACAAGTGAGATTTTGCATTTGAATACAAGTGTGCAGATCAGATTTAAACATTTGAGAGTTGATGCAAGCACAGGTTCTCACAACATAACTGAGAATATAAGCACAGCGGAATAGCAGGTATGTTGGAGGAGTACTCAGTAAATAAGATAACAGAATGGATTGCATGCTTGAGTACAAATATCAAATATCAGAGCGTCATGTATATATCGAATATCAGAGCATAGAGTTAAAGAGAGTAATATCATGTATCAGAGCAGATCAGAGCCGATGTGATAAAAAGATCAATGTATTTCAATATATTTGTACAATACAAAAACGAGGTGTTCAAGACTGATAAAAACATTTTGCAGTACATAGAATGTCTTGACACACATGCAGTCTAGTCTACCCCTTTACATACTGCTCCCCCTGAATATAATACTCTCCCTTTAAGCTATTCTCTCCCTACTCTCTCTCCCCCTTTGCCACTAAGCACTAAAAAGAGATAGGAAGAAGAAGGAAAAAGATCCTCAGGGAGCTGGCTTTGGTTGCAGAAGGGATAGGATCTGATCAATTTGCTGTTGACCGAGGCCTTGAGATCTGCCATCTCACTCTTGAGTTCAGATTTCAGCTGAGCCATTTCTTGTTGCAGTTCATCTTGTCTCCTCTTGATAACAGAGATCTGTACTGGCACAACCCGTTTAATGAAAGCATCAATAGCTGCGGGATTGTCTAGGCGTTGAACCAAGGAAGACTGTCTGATGAAAGGTTCACAGAGACCGATGCTTGTCGCTCAGCAGGAGGAGATGATTCTCTAGCTGAGTCTCGGGTGGGAGACACCTGAGGCTCAGGTAGAATTGCTGGGAGATCAGCTGCTGGCTGAGGTGACCTGACTGAGTCTCTGGTGGCTTGCTCTGGAGGCTCTGAAAAGGCCGACTGAGATGAGTTTAGGATGTTGTAGAAAGGAACTTCATCTTCATGGTCATCCTTCTGAGGTCTGAATTTGCTGAGATATGTCTTCTTGTCAAGAGAGAAGACTGCAGATGCTAAAGATGTTCTTTGGAGAATCGTATGCATTAGATATGAGCCATATCTCATCTTGTCAGATCTGTTCTTCTGGCACTCATTTATTTCTGAGAGTATGTATCTGGCCACATCAAACTTCTCTTTCTTGGCTATGAGCACAAGAATTCTCCATACTGGATTGTATATGGCATCAGTTCCTCCACCTTTGGCACAGATGGATATGTTCAAGATCTTCACTATGTGCTTGGGTGTCTTTATCAATCCTTTGAAATTGAGATATGCTTAGGACTGCACCCTTAACAGGAGGAGGCACAAAGCCTGTAGGGAAGAACTTCTTCCTTTTCTCATTTGAACCCAATCTGGCAGGAGACTCTTATCTTCTTCTGAGCCTTTGGATATGCTGATCTTCTGTAGCTTTGACCCTGATGGTAGATTGAACATCTCTGCAAACTCTGGAGCTGTGATGCACAACAGTTGACCTCTTGTCATCCAGAGCATATAATCTTGATTGTTCTGCTCTACAAAGACTGTTGCATAGAATTCCTTGATAGCTTCAGAATCATAATCTTGGTTTAAACTGCATATCTTATCAAGTTGAACAGCAGCTAGAATCTGCTTCAGATTTCCTAAGCCGTTCTTAGCAAGATTTTCCCATCAATTGGCATGCTGTCAACAAACCTTTCTTCTGCAGCAAGAGATGATAGCTTGATTGCTGCTGATCATTCCAAACCTTGGATCAGTGCAATGTCTTCTTTTCAGATTTCCTTCACTGTCAAAGTATGGATTTGTGGTTCTCATGGCAGTGTAGTTTGATGTGCTTCTTGAGTCCAGGTTCATGGAGGCTAGACTGGCATCTGCCTTTGGTAGCTTCTTGAAAGCAGTTGCAGATATGAATTTCATCATTGATGTGTCAGATCGTGCAACTTTTGAGAATATAGCTGAGTATTTGCTTCCAATGACTCATCTGACTCTTCTAACTGAGTCTCAGCCGGGATATCTTCTGAGTCAGATGCAGAGGGGGATGAGTCTGATTCTTCTGCTGACTCTTTCCTTCCACCACACTCCTCTTCTTCTTGATATTCTTCATCTGATTCAGACAGCTTTTGCTTCTTCTTGCGAGGAGATGGAGGATGAGGGTCACTTGGACTTGAGTAGGAGTCATCTGAGTCTTCTGACTGAGTCTCAGTTGACTGTGCCTGAGACCCAGTTGGCATCCTATGAACTGACTCAGGTGCTGGAGAAGATACTGCTTTTCTTGCTCTTCAAGTCTTGTTTCTTCTTGAGCTGGTTCTAAGTCTGATAGAGACTGAAATACAGAACCCATGCTCACTGATACTCCAACTGATGGATCTGCTTGTGGCTCAGTTGGGTTTTCATGTGCTTTAGTTGACTTCTCTTCGAAAGATGATCTTAGCTTATCCATAGATTCTTCCATAGTCTGATCAAGTTCTTTTTCTCTTGAGTCAAGCTCAGCCAAAATGTCTTCAATTGATTCTATGGCAGCTTTCTGTTGAGGTTCCACTTCAGTGAGGACTAATTCTAGTCCAGCTGATGCAGCTGCCTGAGACTCGGCTGGTGTAAGTCCCAAGTCTCGATTAGGGTTTAATTACATCCATGCATACATGGCATCCCATCCACCCCACACTTGTAAACTTTTGAAACAATGTATTGATGTATTGTCGAATACGTAAATATTTCATCCTCGGTAGGAATGATTGCAAACACCAATCAATGTAATTGAAACTATAGAATATGTGCATATCTCATCCTTGAAAACTCAATTGTGAAATCAACACCATCAATTTATTTGAAGTATCGAACCTCGATAAAAGCACTAATAAGGGGTGGGTCCAGTGGGTCCCACCAGTGAATTCCCCCTTTCCAACCTTTCCAACTTTCCCAACAATCATCTCCTAAGAATTGTCCAAAACCCACATGACATCATAGCCTGATTGGATTGTCCGAGGTAAAACCCTAAAGTCCGAGAAACTAGGGTTAAGTCGACAAGCAAGCTAGGATGGATCAAAATGTTTCAAACTTTGGAAATAAGCATGAATTAGTGAATGCTAGCCCCCTGCCAAACTTCATAATTTTTGGAGAACCTAGGACCTACCTCTAGTTCAAATTGCCGATTAGGTCAAAACCCTAGAGTTGTACTGGATCCCTACTCAAATCAACTCCAATTGAGTTCAAACTTCTACAGTAGCTCAAGAATAATATTTAGAGCCTCTGGTAAAAATTTCAAGTCAATTGGAGCAATATTTGTACATAAAATGATAAGGGAAGTGATCAAGGAATAAATAAAAAGAAAATCAAAAACCTAAACCCTAACCGACTGCAGCCCACTCGCCGAGCAACTGGGCCGGCCCCACTCTCCTCCCGCGCGCGCGCGGCAGCCCGCGCCCCCTCTCCCACTGCCAACCGGGTCCCCTGTCAGCCACCTCCCCTCTGCTGCCGCGCGCCTCGGGCCCGCCCGTCAGGTCCCTTCGTCCACGTCCCGATCGAGCACATTTCGCCGGCGTGGGCGGTGCTCTGATCCCGCAGCCCCGGTCCGTGCTGCCGCCGCCCTTTAAAAGGGTTGTCCCGACCGCTCCTCATCTCCTCAGTGCCTTCCGAAGACCCTAGCTCCTCTTTCCCATTTTCAGAAAACCCTAACTCCCTCTGCTCCCCTCCGCCGCCTCTGCCTTCAACTCCGGTGAGAAATCCACCATACTCCGGTGAGTCCGAGCCCCCAATCCGCATTCCCGAGCTTCCACCTGCCCTTTCTCACCTATCTCTCTCATCTGCAGCTCGGATCCGTGCCAGAATCATCCCCGACTCCATCATCGTCTCCAAGTCCGGCTGCCTCTCCGACGTGCTCCCCTCACGCTCTGGTCTTTCCCCTTTCTTCTTTTCTCGCTCCAGAGCATCTACTCTTCTTCCCTAACACCCCTAGGTCCTTCTCTTCGCAGATCTGCGGCTGGAACCCTCTCAAACCAGTGACCCGAAGCTTCTCACCGCCGTCCCCGTCGCCGACCACGTTCCCGACCACCTCAGCCTCTCCGACCACTGATCCGAGCCCAGGGTGAGCCCCTGACTCTTTGGTGCCTCCCCGAGTAGATCCGAGTACCAGAGCTCCCTCCGGCGAGCTCTCCAGTGGTGCGCCACCGTCTAAACCTCGCCGCCGGCCACGTCAGTCGGAAACGAGAGAGTGATGAGAAGAAGAGAGTGGGGTGGGTCCGCGTGTCGCTCTGCGGTTGGCTGAGTTTTGCCAGACCGCTGACCGAGGGTCCCACGGGTGCTGACTCTCGGATAAGTGTGTCGGGTTTCCCGGTGGATTTTGGTGTGCGTTGGATTTTGGCGAGTCGGCTGGGTAGGGTTTGGTACACGCTCAGCAATTAGATTTAGGGTTTCTAGGCAGATTTCAAATGAAATTCAACTTGCATACTTTTAAACCACGCGGCCAAATTTGTGAATATTTTTGAGATATTTGGAATCCTTGTGAAAACTCTACAAGATGCTGAATCAAAATCTTAAGTGAGCACATGCACACACTGTCATCTAGGTAGAGTTTAGTGGTCGTCGAGGCCGTAACACCTAGTATTTTCAACGCCTAACTCCGATCTCGCCAATGCACCTTCTGGAACCCGTGTGAGGTGTTCTATAACATAGGACACTAAGATCCCAGTAAGAGTACCTGCATGATACAGTGTAGGTGTTAGCTCCTTTATTCGTCGAACCCGCAACCCTACATCGACAAGTGCATAACTAGTTGCTCTGTAACTCAATTTAATTGATTTCAGTGGCGTTAGTCATTGTCCAGATACTATCAATTATTGACATGCATGTTTATGCCACTTATGTCGCCGTAGTGATTACCTCTAAAACCCTAATTTGTATCGCATGAATCTGACCACGCATACGAGCTTAGGACCATAAACTAATCAACCTACTGTCGATATATTTAAACAATATAACCTTGCCTTATCTCATGCATACATGCTGGTGTTCCATTAGCACTTCTTCCAAATACTACTCGAATTTCCTGCACTAGACGTCGAGAGAGGAGACCCGCGAATGCTTCCTACGACTACCCGCAAGACCAGATCAGTTCTACGAAGGCAAGCTAGAGCTTGTTTGCACCATTTTAATACTCAATATCGGTTTATCCTCGTCGATATGATGACTATTGTTATCTTGTTCGAACTATGCGATGCTAGGTGTCCTGTTTGGGTGATATGTCGTTGTGGTTGACATGTCAATTGAGATATTAAATATTTGAACCCATTTAAGTGAGATGTGAGAGTCGAGGGCAAGTGTCCGATGGATAGCTTTGGTATCACTGAGGAGCATGTTGCGACGAGGGGCGTCCTGACCACCGTGTTTAGGTCGCGATACCAACCTGGAGGTCACTCCATCGGAACAACTACTCTTGTCACACGTGGACGTTCGCGACAGTGATGCTCGGGGTGTCGTAGCATGTACCTCGAGGGCTGGGCGCTTGCAACTCCAAGGGATGGGGCCCTTCTACACTCAGAGGTGAGTCGCTGCCGGTGACTGGTCCGAGAGATTAACATTTGAGTGTGGTGGTGATGGAACCCTGTCCATGTACATACATATTTTGGACCGTGTGCCCGCATTTGGCACCGTTGTGCCGCCATTTTGGCCGTTGTGCCCCATATTGGCCGTTGTGCCCCATATTGGCCGTTGTGCCCCATGATTGTACATTGAGACTTAGCATGTGACATGTGGGTTGGCATCACACCCCCTGGTAGAGATCTTTTTGGAACTGTTGGATGTAGGACATATTCATATGTTTTGATGTGAGAGTGGTTGTATGTAATTTGAGTCTTGTTACGTATATTCACGCATCATGTTTATTCTGCTATACTAGTATGCTTAGGCATCTATCAGCACGATAAGTCTTGCGAGTACTTGTACTCACCTAGGGCTTTTCCTAGATCATTGCAGTGAGCCAGCGTCGAGGATTCTTCGACAATGTGTAGTGCTTTGGTTTATCCTTGGTTGTTATTTTGGTTCGGGGACCTGTTTTGTTAAACTGTTAATCAGCGCTCTCATGTCGCTGTGGGACACCTTTTACTGTTTCCGCTGCTTGCTTAAGACTCCGTACTCGGATATTTCTTTCAATATTTAATAGCTTGTCCGATGTGGACAAATAATCGTAAGTTCTATTTCGTAGTGTTTTGTTGTGATATCAATGTTTGTTCCTCCAGGCTGCCCATATACATTGCGTGTATCATATGAAGTATATGGGTTAGCCGTGAAGGGTTATAGTTGTAGGCCGTTTGTTACCATGTCAGGGGAATCGGTGAGTGACCCGCTGGCTGAATGCTGTGCCGGCCAGCAGGGTTTGGTCATTCTACCGGGGCTTTCGAGCGCCCCACTAGCTTTCGAGCTGGTTAGGGTGTGGTAGAAATCGCCCGGCTCCTCCGACTCTACTCTGCACGTACCGTTCGGCGAACGACTCGTAGACCTTCAATGATACAGCGGGACTCAGGATATATGTGGTCTGTGGGAAGTCTGTGTCGATCCACTCGGCCGGCTCGACAACCAACATGGTTGGTTATTTGATACATCACGACGCGCAGGCTGCTCGTATTGGTCAATGTGGGTCGGTGTGTTGTGTCGGTACTTTCTCCCTCTTCGTCTACTGGTGTTGGGTAGCTCTCTTTGGCGCAGGTACCATCCGTGCGAGTGTGGTGTGCCACCAGAATCCGCACATTCGTCGATAGCATTTGCTCGGATCCTTCCGGTCCTTGGCGCGTCATCAGTTCGCTTCACAGTCCTTATCTCATTTCATGATATATGTCGATTCCGGGGCCGTGACAGCATGGCTTACTCAGCTGAGGCAGTGAACACTGCTTGTTGAAGGGCCTGCATCAAGTGCTTGAGAACTGGATGTATAAAATATCTTGAGTTTGTTCAGCAATTTCATTTTGTAGATGCTTCTTACGAGCTTCATCAGCACAAGAGTTAACTCCAACATGGATTCTCTATTCTCCTTTGAAGAATGATATCTGAGAACTTGTCCAGAGAGGCTTATAATCTTCTGAGAGTTGAGGTGAATAGACGATCAATTTGATTGATCAGGTCTGCTTCTCTTGTCCAGAGAGCTTTTCCTTCTGTGCTTCAGCAGCTTTTGAGTTCTTCATGGATTGCCTTGTCCTTCAGCTGAGTTTCTCTTTGGAGTTTCACACTCTGGAACATCTGGTGATTCAAAGATTTGCTTTGCAAGCGCATCTATTCTTCACTTCATTTGAGCTTCCTCATCTGTGGCATTAGGCAATTATCAGTAAGTCTTGCCATTTTGATAAGTTTGCTGTGTTCCTGTCTTTTAAGAGCTTCTATCTCCATTCAGCTTCTTCCTCTTCTGGAGTTGCTTCTTGTTTTCTTCTTGACTACCACAGCCCTGATCTTGGCTTCTTGGCACTTTGCTCAGGGTAAATCTGTTTGACTTGCCTGCTGCCCTTGTCTTTGAGTGTATCAACTACTGGAGCTTTCTTGACTTTGATAGCTGCCTCTTTCTCAGCAGCCTTCTTGCTCTTTCTTCAGCTCTTTCTCTTTGCTTCCTCAGCTTGGGCTTTTCTTTTCAGCTGCTTTGCTTCCTTTCTTGCTTCAATTGTTCTTCCTTGCTAGCTTTCTGAGATTCTAATTCTCTCATTCTTTGAGCTGACTGAGCTGCAGCTATGTCATCTGACGCTTCTCCTCTGTAGCTCTTTGAGCCTAGCTTCTCTTTTGGCTAGCTCAGAGGGTGACATAGGCGCTTTTACTGATTTTTGGGCAGACTTCTTCTGCATCCAATTTCTTTGCAAGACTTTTAGCCTGCTCTGCCTCCCACTCTAACTGCTGCTTCGCTGACTAGGAGCTGAGTCTCAGACCATGGCAGATCATCAGTATATCCTCGACGCCACATTCCTTGATTCAGCATCTGCATAGGTGAGATATTGATAGAGAATAGATCAGAGAGAATCCAGTATTGCAGAGAAACAGGAATATTTGGCTATTTCTGGATGTTTTAGGAGAGTTTCACATAGTCATGCTCATGCTACCTGACTTAGCGACCTGACTCAGGTGAGTATAAATATTGTGGAAACTCAGAAGTAGCAGAGCACAATCGGTCATCGAATCTGGCTGAAATTGAGAATTCTGACAATGAGTTGACAAGAATCGTTCTAGAGGTTAAGAGTATATCATCTCTCTGTTCTAATTCCACACTAAAAGCTACTCGAGAGCTTGGAATTCGCATTAAGCGGAAACCCACCACTAGTTCCGTGAAGAACAATCTCGAGGAGACTTACATTTGGAATTTTGATTGGAGATGAGGGCGCCAAAACAATCAGGAGAGCTTTGGGAAAGCTTCGTGGAGAGAGCGACGATCGTCGGAGAAGTGCACGATCATTGAGACATAATGGCGTCGATGGGCGCAGTGCACTGGACTCTGCAGAGGGTTTAGCGCGCCGAACCGTTACAGAGGTGGTTTTTATATCCCGAGTGGCCCTGTGCACCTGAAGGGTCAGCCTGGAATTGCTACCCTGAGACCAGGTAGGAATAGAAATTGAGCTGAGTCTCCAGACTTGGAATGTTCTCCAGATTTTTGAATGTGTTCAGCTGAAGGTTCATGTTGGAAAAGACTCAAGCTGCAAGGTTTCCAATAGGAGTACCAGAGAGAATACTTTAGGATAGAGATGAAACAGCATAGAGGATTTCTTTTCAAACACAGCTTGCCAAACTCTCAATCAATACCGAGCTAAGCTGTGTTTAATTGAATAGATGGTGAGATCCAACTTATCTAACAATCGGTGAATCCATGAGTTCAATAAGATGCAAATCAAGCAGGTATCTATAAGACCTTACCCTCTCCTGGGTATCAACCCGGCGACTCAGGTGGCTGACGGTCATGTAGAAATGCAGATAATGAAAACCAGAAATGCATCATGTGTACACGTGTATCATCTTTCCTCACTGCAACATTCGAGATATCCATGATATTGAGCTCATGCCCCCCCCTGAGGGTACAGACCTATTCTCATTCCTAAAGGCTTGGTGAAATATCAGCTAGCTGAGCTTCGTTTTTCTAACATGGCACAGTTGGATATCTTTCTTTTCTACATGTGGTCTCTTAGAAAGTGATGTCTCACTTCTATCTATGTTTTTGGATCTTTGGTGTTGGACTGGGTTTGTTGGCTTAGCTTGATTGCACTTTCTTGTCACAGCAGAGGGGTACTTGAGACATAGATATGTTAAAATCCTCAAGTTCTGCCTCTCCATAACATTGAGCACAACACCCACAGCTGGCTATTATTCGTCTTCCTGATGTGATAGGTCTACCTGAATTTTTGTTTCTTGAACTCAGGATACCAAGGGGAACTCCCTAGAATTGCAGGTACCTGAGTTGCTTTTTTTTCGGTCAAACCTTCACACCGGCCTAATTACATCTGATAGCTACAAGCTCCAATGGTGCACCCTTAGGATACCATAAAGACCAAACCCAGAGTAGATCAAGTATCTCAGTATTTCTACGAACAGCTGCGATGAATGTCCTTAGGACAGCTTGAAACGTGCACACATGCAAACACTCACATTATATCAGGTCTCAAGATGCACATACATACCACAAGGACCTATCATAGACTGTACTCCTTCTGATCAGTGGACTTACCACCTTGTTTTGGTTTAGATCAAGATGACATTTGTTTGCATGGGTAGTAGAATATTGACATTAGCTTTGCCATTGTCAAACTTCTTTTGAGGATGTCCTTTGACAAACTTTCTCTTGAGAGATGAAGGTTTCCCTGCTTGAGTTGTCCTGATTTTCAAAGCCTAGTAAGAACTTCGCTCTCCTACCATGGACATCTCACCTTTTTATCATCATGCTTAGCTGAACTCATCACTTAGCACAGCAACGTTAGTACTAGTCATATTATGTCATCGACATATATTTGGGCATACAAATAAGTCCTGCCTTTAACTTTTAGTAAGAGTGTAGTATCAACAGCCCATTTTGAACCCATTATGTATAAGAAAACTACTTTAGGTAGCATCAAGCACGAGGGGCTGTTTGAGACATATAAAGCTTTGTGAGAGCATATACATGGATGGGTCTTTTTGGATCTTCCAAACCAGGGGCTGTTCTACATACACAATTCGCAAGCAAGCTTACTTTGAGAAAGGCACTCTTGACATCCATTTGATAGCTGATGTTGTGATGATTTGCATATCTAAAATGTATCCTGATAGCTTCAAGTCGCGCTACAGGTGCAAGGTCTCACCAAATCCAAGCCTTCTACTTTTTGAGTGTAGCCTGAGCACACTACTCTTGCCTTGTTCCTCACCACTTGGCCTGTAGAATCTTGCTTGTTGCGAAAGACCCACTTCGTTCCAATGACATTGTGATCCTTGGTCTTTCAACAGTGACCAGACTTCATTTCTCTCAAGTGGTTCAGCTCTTCATGCATAGCATTGATCCAGTCTGAGTCAGACAGAGCTTCACCTACATTTTTAGGCTCAATGGTGGAAACAAAAGAGTAGTGAGCACAAAAGTTAGCATACTAGAACGAGTAGTCCACTCCCCTATAGGCCCGGGGGCTACGTCCTAGGGACACATCCTAAAGGAAAGTATGTACCTCCATCAAAGGGCACAGCCTGCCGTTCAGCAGGTTGGCAGCCTCCCTCGACGCTTTCAGCAAAGCAGGGAGGATCTCCCCGATTTGCTCGGCGCACTCCGCGGCCGCCCGCCACTCCGTCTCCTCCTCAACGTCGTCGACGACCACCGTGGCGGCTGCCCCGGCTCCTTCTCCCCGATTCGGAGCGGCCGCGCCACCAGCTCCGAGCATGGCTTCAAGGGCGGAGCCCCGCTGATCTCCCGCATTGGCGAGGTCTCGGCGGGCTCGCCCTCGCGCGTCGGCGAAGCGGCCCCGACCGCCTCCGGATCCGCGCCTTCCGCCATCGCCACGTCCCGGTTGGCGTCCGCGGGCCTCATCGGCGCCGGCGCTCCGGCAGAGGGCTCCTCCCGAGGGGCGGCTGGCGGGTCTACCTGCGTGCCGGGCTGCTCGGGGGTTGGCTCGTGAGCGACCACGGGCGGAGGCGACACCGGCCGGGAAGAAGAAGGAGCAGCCGCTGGCGGAGGCGGCGACGCCTGGTGTCTTGCGCCGGGGGATCTCCACCTTGGCTGGACCCCGGGCCACTCGGGGGCGCCTTAGTGGTGTCCCCCGTCTTCCGCGTCCTGCAGGAACGACAAGATCAACCATGTCAGCATGTGAAGAGGAAAAAATCCAGAAAATCAGTCGGCAGAGCACTTACTTCGCAGATCGAGCGACGACGAGCCTCTTCTTCACCCCCGCGGCTCGCGGCCCGGGTGCAGCAGCAGCTGGGGCTGGCGAGGTCCCCGACCCGCCGGACACCCCGAAGGCCGTGTCGGCGTCGCGCTTCTCCCCCGGCTAGTGGGGGCGTCGTCGCCAGCCGCCCCAGCGGCCTCATTCGGTGCGGCGGCCGGCGCCGCATGTACAGCGCCGGTGGAAGACCCTTCCGCGACGCCGGATGCGACCCCCACGTCGGTCGCCGCCAACGCGTCATCGCTGCGCTGGGGCCTCCGCCTCCGCACGAAGTAGGCGCCGCCAGCATCCGACTCCTCCTCTTCCTCCTCCTAGGCCGTCGTGTTCACGGGAGGAGGAGGGGGCGTAACAACCGCCGGTCCCTTCCCCTTGGAGGACCTGGTACCCTTTGAAGGCCCGGCGCCTTTAGCTGTGTCGGCGCCGGAAGAAGGTATCCCGCCGCTCCCGGCGGCGGCGGCTTGCCCTTCGGTACATCAGCGTACCGTGGCTGGTTCCAGCGCTCCCCTCTGGGGCCTCCGCCTCCGCACGAAGTAGGCGCCGCCAGCATCCGACTCCTCCTCTTCCTCCTCCTAGGCCGTCGTGTTCACGGGAGGAGGAGGGAGCGTAACAACCGCCGGTCCCTTCCCCTTGGAGGACCTGGTACCCTTTGAAGGCCCGGCACCTTTAGCTGTGTCGGCGCCGGAAGAAGGTATCCCGCCGCTCCCGGCGGCGGCGGCTTGCCCTTCGGTACATCAGCGTACCGTGGCTGGTTCCAGATCTCGTCCTCCGGGAGGGGAGCGCTGGAACAAAAGCCGAACAGAACCTGCAAAGATACGAAGCCAACACCCGAGTAAGACTTGGGCACGAACTTAGTGGAAGAACAAAGCGTCGGCTACTTACGTCGCTCGGCGGATTCGCTCGGCAGAAAGGGGCCGGTCGCCCGGAGAAGTCTAGGCTCGTCCCCTGAGCCAGGATCTTCTCGAGTCGACTCTGCACCTCGCCCTCCGACAGCTCGTCGGCGGCCTCCCCGGGTTGGATCCTCCGCGCCGGTGTATTCGAACATGGGATGCACCCGGAGTTTGGCCGGCTGCACCCGCCACCGGACGAAGGTTAGCAACGACAGCCGCCCCGGTGACCCCGGCCTCCATCGCCTGCTCCAGTGCCCCCATCAGCACCGCGACGCTGTCCTGCTCTCGGTCGAGGGGTGGATCCGTCCAGTTTGGCCTGGCCACCGGTGCCTGACCCGAGAAGGATGGCAGCGCTGGGTCGGCATTGGCACAATAGAACCACTGGGCGTGCCAACCCTTGAGGGACGATGGCATCGGCGGGGCCGGGTAGCTCTTCGCCAACTTCGCCCTCAACTGGAACCCTGCGCCTCCGACTACGGCCGGGCTGTCCTTGCTCGGCTGCGGCTTCACCATGAATAGGTGCTTCCACAGCGCGAAGTGCAGCAGGATGCCGAGATAGCACTCGCACAGCGTGATGAAGCTGGCGACGTGCAGGATGGAGTTCGGGTTGAGGTTGTGGAGCTCGAGCCCATAGTAGTAGAGGAGGCCGCGGAGGAAGGGATGCACTGGCACCGATAGCCCCCGCTCGAAGAATGAGCTGTGCACCACTAGCTCACCGGTGTCCGGGGTCGGAATGGTTTCCCCCACCGGCGGCGCGCCACTCGACTAGTTCCTTCGGTGGCAGCAGCCCATCCGGACCAAGATGTTGAGCTTCTCCTCCGACGCGGTCGACTTCATCCACGCGGAAGGGGCCATTGCCTCGGCGGGCGACTCCTCCTCTTCGTTTAGCAGCTTCCAAACCAGGGTGTCCTCTTCGGCTACGCTCGGGTCAGTTTCCCAGTCCGGGGATTGCATCCGAGGGATCGGAGAGGGGATTAGGGTTTTGGCGGAGCGCGCGAAGCGATTTGGGGGCAAGAGGAAGACGAAGCGGCGGGCGCTTGGAAAATGCGGAAATGTTTTGAGGGCGTGGGTCCCTCCCGCAGCCTCTATCGAATATAAAGGGGAGGGCCGGGTGGTTCGGATTCCCCACGTTCGCACGTTTCAGATTCACCGCGCCCACGTCCGCGCCGTTTCGGATTCCGCCGTGCGTTTCGGGCGGGCCACGTCGCGCGGATCCTACGCCCACGACCTGGCCGCGCCGCGATTCGTGCGGTTTAATGAAGAAGAAGATCTGACGGCTGGCCTTCCGGGTTTAATTGCCGATCGGAATATTCCTCTTTAAAGTGGCGATTGAGGCGTGTTTTCCCGTGAAACTGCCAGCCGGTTACCGACCAGCTCGTAACCGGGGCGCTTCGGTCGCAAAGGGTCTCGGCGCCTGGCCTCAAGCAGGAATGCAGTCGCTCGAGTACACCCGAGTGAGGGACGGCGATGGCGCGCCTTCAGTAGGCCACAAGTCGGATGCTGAGCATCTCGGAGCTGCCGAATTCTTCACCCAGACCACCCGGGAGCATGAGCCGGGAGGCCCTGGTATCCGGATCTTCCGGGTTCAGTGGAATGACTCGGCGTAAGGCTTCGACACTCGGGAACCTATGCGCCATGGCTTATAGACTCTGGTTCTGACGAAGATTTCAGAGGCGTTCCCTCAGGGGACACTAGCTGGCTTCACCCCACTCGGAAGACCAGACGCTACTCGGGAATCCAGTCGGGATTCATGGCATGCTCCACGCTGGGCTATCAGCCGGTCTCTGTCCAAAGGGATAGACCGGGTGCCACCAGAGCTTACCCGTTATTAACTCACCCGCCATAATATTCCGGCCTTTTCAGGTGAATGTTATTCGGCTCTTATTGTCTTTTCCACAGGAGTTCAATCAGTCCTTCGCAATCTCCCTGCTGGCGAGAACCACTCGGGAAGTTCGACCTGAAGCCTTAGCCGACAGCAGCAAGATCGCGGAGGACTCGGGGGCTACTGATGGTGACGTGGCACCCGGGTATCATCAAGGAGGACGAATTCGGCCTCCCGGCCACGGGATGGGCCGGGCCGGTTACTTGGAGTCCGACTACCTCACGGGGGCGCCTCACCGACGTGGAGTACAAGACAAGGACTAATACCTGTCCGGCTTACCCGGAATTGGTTGTAACCGAATAGGAAACATATCTGTTAACCCGATCCGGACTCTGTAACCCTACCCCGGCCGACTATATAAGGCCCGGTAGGGGACCTCCAATCGGCAGAACATCTCATCTAGCTTAATCTCCATTGTTTCACAGCTCAGGCCCCTTCGAGATCGATTCTCTAGGGCCTGCGGCACTCGGGATACAGCAATACCAGCCACCAAACACAGGACGTAGGGTATTACCTCTCCGAGAGGGCCTGAACCTGTCTAAATCTTGTCTCCCGTGTGCAGCCATCCTGATTTGCTGTGCTAACACCGCCCCGTAAATAGTATTGCCGGAATAATACTCCGACACTAGTCATGATTGGCGGGCTAGAACGCTATTGTAAGCGAGTCTAGGTTTGACCGATGTGTGAAGAGGAGATTTTTTGGGTTTAGTCCCACATCAATTATCGCCAAACGTAGAGCACGACTTATAAAGGTAAGCGTAGCCATTTCTATCAAGCTAGTCTTTTAGGGAAAGAGGCCCCAAAACCTCTTGTAAGCCCTCGTGTTACTTTATGGGTTGGGCCTAGTGTGCAATGGAGGTTGGAACACTGGAGTTAGCGGGCCTGAGATTGTGCATCACGTGAGATCAGAGCCCAAGTGCCTCGCTACAGATTCTGAGGATGTCACAGTTGCTAGTCATGGCTGGCGGGCTAAAACGCTGGTGTAAGTGAGCCTGAGATTGACTGATATGTGAGGAGGAGATTTATTGGATTTAGTTCTACATCGGTTGTAGATAGAGATAGAGAACGACTTATAAGGGTGAGGGTAACTCTTTCTATCGGGCTAATCTTTTATGAGAGAGAGTCTAGATCCTCTTATAAGTACGTGTTGCTTTGTGATTGGATCTAGAATAAATAATAACTAGAATGTTAGTGGATTAATGGGCTTGAGACTGTGCAACATAGGTTTTAGGAGGATCGATAGGAAAAGTATTTTAGACAGGTGTTGTGTTAGTGATAAGAAAAATCGAAGCATAGTGAACACCCTTTGCATCATCCTTTGCAACAGTGAACACTTGGCACAATGCCCCTTCACGCTCCGTTCCCAGTGCCGTTGCACTGCATGCAGACCCTGCCGGTCAGTGTAATGGGTGGCATGGACATATGTGTCATGCGTATCTTCAAACTCCCTCACATCCCCTGCATTCTCTCCTCCCTCAAATCTATCCGGCTCAGCCCCATCTCAGATTCCGAGGCGCGCCCGCCACCGCATCCACCACGGAACGCTCGGTCTGGTTGCCATGTCGATCGTGCTACGTGCGACGAATGGAAGCGCTCGCGAAGCCGCAGGTCGATCGATGCGCACCGGTCTTGTTGGTTAATGGGTGCATGGCTAGCAATTTAATTTTAGTGAGCTTCCATCCTATGGAATACGGATATTTTTAAAAATAGACGTATCAGGGGTGGATACTGATCGGATACTTGGATACTCGGATACGTCCGGATACAGATCTTGCACGTATCAGATAATTTCCTATTTTTCAGAAAAAAAATCCAATACTTCTTCGATACCTTCCTGATATGGCTAACTCTAAACCACTTAATCAATGTAGCAAAACCTCCTGTTTCCCATCCCACCCATCGCACTGGCTCATTCCCACCCCATCCATTGCACAATCTCTTCGAGCCCCTCACACGTCGTCGGTCCCTCCCCAAATCTGAGCGCCACCGTTGCACTCAAGGAGAAGGTCGGCTGGCAGCCGCTAATCCCCTTCTCTCACGCCCCTGCTACCTCACAGTGTTGGGTGCCATTGACCCTCCATACGCTAGCCGCCGCTGCTCCCCTCCCTTGTACACTCAGAGTTAAAGCACATTTGCTTAAGATATCCAAGGCTAGGATTAGAATGTGTCCAAATGTGACAGATCTTATCCTTCGGCAACTTCAGAGTGAAGTTGCAGTGGCTAGAGAATACTAACTCTAGAAATTTGTTGCTTTATTTTGGCAATGCTTAGATGTTTATGCAGTTATGGTAAATAAAATTTTGTTATATTGAACATAAGTTATTCGTAGTTTTCCACAGTCAATTTTGATATTTTCTACTTTTATTATATTATATAAACCTATCACCATATCAGAGTTTTAGAAAAATAGAGTATCCCTGTATCACCGTATCCGATACGGGCAACCTAGCTTCCCTCCGATCGCATGCGTGCAGTAATTTAGAAGACGAAATGTACGCCGAACTCATTTCGGTTTCCGATTCAGCCATAGACATGTCGGCGTTCTTTGCTTTCCGAATCCGACGCGAGCTCGCGAACTGCACGGGACAGGGGAGGGGAGCCTCGATCGATACATACCAAGCAGGACTCGGCCCCCCTTGCTCTGCTTCCATCCGTAGCTCGAGTCCATCGATCGCCATGGCGACGATGATCGGAGCGGGCGTTGTTCCTTCCACCGCGGTCCAGCGCCGTCGCCGCGTCTACGACTTCCTGGACTCCGCCTGCCCGGACCGCGGCCGGGCCCTGCGGTGGTGCGAGCAGGCGCTGGACATGTACAACGCCGACGGCGACATGAAGGAGGCGCGCCTCCTCCTGCGCGGCGCCCTCCGCTGCGGCGTCGCCGACTACGTCTCCGTCTACAGGGCCTGGATCGCTATGGAGGTGGACCACGAGGGCGACGTGGACGCCGCCCGAAGCCTCTTCGAGGAGTGGGCTCGCCGCCTCGCGGTGTCAGGCGGACTCCAGGGCAACGCCGAGTTCTGGTGCCGGTTGCTCGCGTTCGAGGTCGCGCATGGGGGCGGAGGCGCCGCGCGCGCCGTCGCGGAGGCGGCCGTGGCGGCATGCCCGCGGGACCGCGTGGTGTACGCCAAGTACGCCCAGGCGGAGCTGCGCCTCGGCCACGGCGTCCGCGCGTCCGCCGTGCTCGCCCGCGCCCTGCACGCCTTCGCGGAGGATGCCGACGCCAAGAACTGGTTGGTGGAGGAGGTTCGGGCGTACCGCGACTCCATGCGGTGGCGGAGCCTCGGCGGCAGCTTGGGACGGCTCTGCCGCGGCGTCAGGCGGCCCCGACAGCTACCGGGGTACGAGCGGCTCTGTGCATTATTGGGGAGCCTCGCCGTGTAGATGATCGATCGATGCCTCAGTTTTGGCTCTAAGCTATGTACTTCCATTAAGTTTTGTCTTGGAGCAATGTCAGGAGTATTAATTACGAGTTCCTTGGATGTAATTATGTACGTGATTACACATTTGCAAACAATAATGTTACTTCACATCGATTGTGAATCTGTGATGTTGGCATCTGTACGTAATTCCCTTAATTTAATCGGCGAATAAAAGTTAATTACACACGAGAGCATTTTATAGCTGCATAGCTTTTCACATCATATAACAGATCGTGGACGAGCGAAGAAGGCAACAAGAAGTCGAATGAGAAGACACGAGAAATGATTTCATGACTCCTTTTAAAGATCGGTAGCAGGCTACGATGATCAAAGTAGCATCTTGCTAACTTTGAAAAGCCAGATCATCGCTCTCTTTTTTCGCTTGAGGCACAGGGTGCATGCTTCGTGGTACATAAAACCCCTTGCTCTTGATAAATGAGTATGGATTATGGTTGACGCAACTCAAGTGTAAAATGGGGTCGTCCCGGTTCCGAAAACCTACTGCCATTGCTCGCCGGATTTGCCGACCGGTGCAGCGAGCGAGTTGCCGCCGACACCACGCGCCGTTGCTGCCCAGGTCTGGAGGGACACTGTTTCCTTTCTTTTTTAAAGAGGCAAACTGTTTTTGAAGAAGAAAAGATTGTCCCATCAGACCGATCCAAAAACGACTTACTTTCTGTTGCTGCAGAATAGAAGCACAGTTTTCCATTGTCCATATACTATCTACTCCTATGACGTATGAAATGCTCTAAGATTCGTGTAGATCACTTTAACAGTACATCCTTTCATTTTCATGATTCTAATGATTTGTTCTCAATTATTTTAAAGAGCAGAGAATATACTTTTATGCATTATTTGTTCATGATTTTTTACATGAAAAAAATCATAAACACAATATTTTTTCATAAACGTGGAAAAAATATTTTATTCTTGATTATTTCGATCATGAACATGAAAAAATATCATTAACACAATATTTTTCTTGTTTGAACATGAACACCATCAGGTGAACTAAATTTCCACCGAATGTTACTAAGTATTTGTCGACGATCGGTGAATCGGCGATCTTACGGTATTCGTGGAATGAGGATTACTGGGGGGTAGGGACCTCTAGGGCCCAAGTGCCAGGAGCTCTGACAGCAGGGGACAGCCGTTTTTATACAGGTTCGGGCCTCCCTCAGGATAATAACGCTACGTCCTGTTGCTATATATTGATGGAGAACACGCTTACAATGGGGGGTGTATGTTAGTGGCTACCCTAGGCCTAATCGTAGACTAATCTAAGCTAAACCACCGGGCTCGACTCCTTCGAGGCAGCGGGTCTTCTAGGGCTTCGCCTCCTGAGATCCTATGCTGCTTGTGCTGCGACTAGATTGATCTGTTGGACCTGTCCTCCCCTATGGGATTGCTGATCCTTATATAGGGGGTCCCCAGGGTCGTACTGGACGTGGACTTGCGCCCGAGTAGGACTCTGGTCTCCTTAAATGTCGGGATTAACTTCCTAGTTTAAAGGGAGTCTTCCCTTCCTGAGAGGGGTTACCTTGTCGCCCAGGGCTCTTTACCGGGTACGCTGTACCTTCCTAAAGTCCCAGGGATTCGGTATACGGATACCCCTAATACGCGGGATACCGTACTATTCATCATCAAGCCCCCCATCAATACGTGAAGTGAGGTCATGATGGTTCTGTTGGAAATCTGCCCTTGTCGGGGAGGAAACTTCGAGTAGGCGATCCGAGTAGGCCTTGTCGGCGACTTCCCCCGAGTAGGCTCAATTCCTACCGAGTAGTCGTGAAAGCCTTATCGGAATAATCCTTGGGAAAACCCAGAATACTTTCTGATCCGATCTGATCCGTTGATCACGGACACGCGTCTGCTTGGCATATTTTTAGGAAATCGAACCATCGTGGCGGAAATTTCACGTGGTGATGAAGAATCTTTTCTCTCTCTGCGCTATTGTGCCGCTAACGTGCGTTGAACCACGGCGCGCTCATTTGGGTTGTGGGTTGTCAGACCCTCTTTTTCCGCGACGTGCCCTGTAAGCGAAAAAAGCAACTGTTTGTATTAAATATGATGGAACTGATCGTGCCGTAAACCGCGCTCGGTTCCGGCGAACGTTTAAATCTTTAGGAGTCCAAGAATTGGGGTTTTGCCCGCATAGTTCTTTTGCCTCCCAGTCTTCCTGCACCCTTCATCTTCTTCCTCGCGCCCTTGCAAACCCTCGCCTCCACGCTCTCTCGATCGATCGTCGGGAATGGGCAAGAAAGGCGCTGCGAAGAAGTCTCCCGAGCCCACAAAGGAGTCGGGGAAAGCTTCGGGGGGAACCGACCACCGCCATTCCTGAGTTCGAGGTCTCGGTGATGGATTCCTCCGCCCTGGAGAAGCTCGTGACGGATGAGGTGATTCTCCCGGAGGTGTTCATGCCTTTCTGGGAGGCCGTGAAGGAGACGGTCCCCAACTCCGATACGGACTGGATCGTCATCTTCGCGGACTTCTTCAGGTGTGGATTTCAATTCCCACCTTCGTCTTTCTTCCTCCTCGCGCTCCAGTTCTACGGGATCGAGTTGATTCATCTCAACCCGAACTCGATCCTAATGCTGGCGGTCTTCGCGCATTTATGCGAAGCCTACCTCGGCATTAGGCCGAGCCTGGAGCTCTGGAGGTACTTCTACAACCTCCGCCGGATGAAGAGCAGCGGCGCAGGAGTCGTCAGCGGCGCCGGATTCTGTCTTCGAGAAGGGAGGAAGGATGCCTACATTGCTTCCTCCTGGAAATCTTCGTGGTCGGGCTGGCATGCTCGGTGGTTCTACTGCCAGCCCCCACCGAACTCTGGGATCACCTACCGCGGACTCGCCCCTCTTCCGGACAAGTGCTGGGGGGAGGCCCCGAAGGAGACTAAGCACCTCAAGGCGCTCGTCCACGACATCACCAATCTCGCCGCCAAAGGCTTGTCGGCGTGGGATGTCGCGGAGGATTTCCTTCGACGCCGGATAAGCCCTCTCCGGTCGAGGGTCGAGCCGACCTGGGTGGTCCCGGAGAACCATGACCAGATAAGGGACTTCGACACGGGTAGGTATCGCCACCATCTCCGTGCCAATTCAATCGACAAGACTTCTCACGTACTTCTGCCTTGTCGTGTCGAGCAGAGTTGTCCCCGGGGGAGCTTCAGAGTAGGTTGAACAACCTCTTCGAGCAATCCCCCCAAGGTGGGTGTCGGCGGAATGGGGCCCAGGGTCCCCCGAACCGCCGGCGGAGGCCAATCAGAGGCCGCAGGGCAAGACACGTGGCGTTCGGGTCGGTGTAGACCCCGCCCCGGCAGCCGAGTGGGTCCGGCGGTCAGGCCCAAGCACTCGAAGGCTTACCCTGAGCGTCGCCCCCGCGCGCAAGAATATGAAAGGGCCTTGGGCCCCTGAGAGCTCAAGGCTCAGTACTCGAGGGGGGTGCTCGGGGGGGTGCTCGGGGTCCTTCCCCGAGCTCCCGCCGTTCCCGAGCGCTCGGCGCTCCTGGGCGCCCAACGTTCCCGGGTATGTGGGCCCCAGGGGAGCGCTCGGGGCGTCCCCCCGAGCATTCCTCCTGGAGCCCCACCCGCAAAGGGCCCCGAGCGACCCTCCAACGAGTGCTCCCCGAGCGCTCGAGGTCACTCGGGGGCAGCCTGGGACAGCTGGCGCCCCTCCCGGTCGAAGAAACCGCTCGGGTTTGAAGTGCTCGGGGGTCGTCGGCTCCCCCCGTGGGGCCCACCTCCGGGCACGTCACCAAACGGTTAGCTTTTCCCGCAAGCCTCGGCCCCGGTAGAGGCATTTAATGCCGGTCATTCGAAAAGGAACCCTAAGCCCCATGAGGGCATGATATCGGTCAGGCCGGGTCCCATCCGCGCAGGGCAAATCCCTTTTTGCCATAATCTTTGCCAAGGGATGGGTCCGCCTGACAGGGTTGTTGACCGACCGAGCGCGCCGCAACGCGCACCCGCGTCGCTGTCGCTCCTTTTTGCCCGCTTTGGGTCAAATCACCGTGCGTTCCGTGGCGCGGTGGGTCGCTGGCACCCGGGGCCCAGGAGCAGATATTTCACCCGCTTTGTCAGGAGGAGTCCGTAAGTCTCCACTTGCGGGACCCACCGGGCATAAAGATGTCAGAAAAGCCCTGTTCGTCTATAGTACCCTTCGGTGGCCGGTGCAGGTCGCCCATGCCTTCGCGGAAGCGGCGCGTCCGCTACATTAAATGCCCTGAGGCCACTGTGGTAAACCCCCGGGTATATAAGGGGAGTTCCGAGGCCATGCAAGGGGTTGGCGAATTGGTCAGTAGACAACTCTAGGTTAGATTCTTTACACCCCCGGTTGCTCTCTTCTCCGGCTGGTTCCTTAGCAAGAACCAGAGGATCGGAGCTCCGGGTGAAGCTTTCTTTTTGTAAGGAAGAACACCTCTGTAACCCAATATAGACTAATACACACAAACAAGCAGGACGTAGGGTTTTACACCTCCGGGTGGCCTGAACCTGGATAGATCTTTGTGCCTTTCATTATCAAATCCATCCCCCTCTAAATCCGTCTCCGGCTCATAAGAAGAACTCTATTACGCCCCCGGCCGAATCCCAAAGGGGGTCCAACCGGACCACCGCTAGAGGTGTCTCTACGCCAACAGTGGGCGTACAAACGTGCCCCTACCTCTTCTGAAGCAGAGCCCGGACAGCCAACGGGAAGTATTCTCGGTGAGTTATCCATCTTATCTCCTTGTCTAGCTTAGGTTCATCTGAGTAGCCTTACAGAGGGCCCTCGGGTTCTCCTTCCGCAGCGAGTAGGCCGCGGGGGTCCTCACTCGGAGGCCGAAAGAGCTGGCGCTCCCGCTGAGGATGATGACATTGAGATGTTCGACACGGCCCCGCCACCCTCCGAGACAAGGGAGGAAGGTCCTTCCGCAGCCGAGGCGGGGGCGGAGATCGTCTCGACGAGTTCTCCCGCCCGGGATCCTCAATCGCAGGTTTGAGTTCTCGCCCGACTACTCTTTTTCCATATTCTTTCCTGAATAGTAAACATAAGGAAGGATGTGTCGGACAGCCCGAAGCGAGCAGCCCCCTTGCCAAGGAACCAACTCCCCCTCCCACGACCGCTCTTGGGGAGGAGACCGTGGCGGACAAGGGGAAGGCGCTGCTGGTTTCCGGCAAGCGAGGTTCGGGTGCCTTGGCAAGGAAACCTCCTTCAGCAGGGAAGCGCTTGAGGTTAGTTTTTCCTTTGCCGCCTTTTTCTTTTGACTTGCCTTGCTGAAGACTTGACTTGATTGTTTTTGGCGACTAGGGTGTCGATCCTTCCCGCCGGGACCCCGACTAGGGCGGCTACCGAGCAGCAGCCCCCGGTGCCGAAACCGGCACCGGCCCTCGTCGAGCAGCGGACCCCTGCGCCGGAGTCGCCGCCGGCCTCTACTGAGCAGCAGCAGCCCCCGGCGCTGGAGTCGGAGTTGGCCCTGGTTGGGCAGGTCGCGCTTAATTTTACTTTGCTCGTACTAACCTGTTCGTTTTCAGCTCGCTATCTCCCGGGTGGCTCCTCTCGAGAAGGCCCAAGCGGAGCTGGACTTGGCGCGTGAAGAGTTGAAGAAGCGCCTTGACGAGTCCGAGAGATGGCGGTCGGAGAACGAGGTGTTGCAGAAGCGCCTTAAGGACTCCGAGAAGCAGCGGGCGGCGGTCGAGGCTGATTTTTCGACCTCGAAGGCGCGCCTCTCGGAAGTGGAGCCTTCCCTGCAAAGGAGTCAGTCCTACGCGGGAAAGCTGGAGGAAGACCTCGAGCGAGCCTTGGGCACGCTCGAGAAGGCGCTGGGTGAAGTCGGCGTCATTGTCCCCCTGGGCCTTGCTCCGGCCAACCGCCTAGCAGACCTGACGGCGTCCGTCTCCCAGCTGAAGCCTACCATCGAGAAGCTTCTCGAAGACGAGCTCCGGCAAGGTGTACGCGACGCCCTGGCCTTTGCGTTGGCTCTCCTAAAGCGCAGGCACCCGGACTTGTCCCTGGAGGCGCTCGCAGCCGACTTGCCAGAGGGCGAGGAAGAGAAACTTCTCGATGCTGTGCAGAAAGCGGCGGACGCCTTTGGTGACCGAGTCCAGGCGCCTAGCCTAGAGTAGGACTCTGTAATAGCATACTCTTACATAAATACAGTGGTTAGTAACTGTGCGATAACTTGTGTGTTTTTTGGCTTTTCGAAACCTTATCTAATCTGCTTATGTGAAACCTTGTCGGATGCAAGCGTAGACTTTAGTCGGAACCAGTGCCCTTTGCCTCCCTTCGGTGTAGGTGTACGAATAGTGCCGTAGGTCATTCTTGCTGTGATTGACCAGTCCTTAGGTTTAGTCGGATGGAGGGCTCCGTGGCTCCTCGTCATCAGTAAACGCGATAAGGGGTCTTTCGTACAGCTTGTCGTGGCCATGGCAGCACCTCCGTATTCCTTTGTTGAGGGAAGGCTCCGGTTGTTTGGCTAGTAAATTCTACATTTGCCCGATCAACAAAGTTTCACTCTACCCGAGGTATCTTCTGCTCCGAGTAGTCGAAGACGTGGATAAGCGTATGGGTTCCGTTGATCTAGTCGTACTCGTACTTCCTTCCCTTCCTTTACTCGGGATCAGGGGACATTGCTACGGAACTGGGGAGCTTAGTCAGTCAGGCCTTAGGTCTGGTCAGATGGGGGGCTCAGTGGCTCCCCTATCACCTGCAAACGCGTTAAGGGGTTTTCCTCGCATCCCTGGCAGTTGTAGCGTAGGACCCTTTTTCCTTTGTGCAGGTCGAAGAAGTCGGTACTCGTACTCGTACATCGACTTTACCGTATTCTTATCCAGCCCCCGACTGTCTGTTCGAGAGATATCTCGGATAGGCAGTCTGAATTAATAATGAAAAACATTGAACTAGAGACTTGGTATTATTTAAAGAAAATTGTGTCTTTTACAGGCTATTGTAAGAACAAATAACTCTAAGAAAACTAAGAAAAACTAGGCCGTCCCTTCCTCATTTAGCTTGTCGCCGGTTGCCCCAGAGACTCTCGTCCTCTTGTCGTGACCCGCTGACTGAACTTTGTTGAGTGCGCATGCTGGGCGGCGGCGCCCGGAGCGTCTTATCATCGACTTGTTCGTAGCTTAACGATCTTTAAGGCTGGAGCTAGTGCAACTTTGGAATCTGCCGATGAGGAGGCGACGGTTGTACGATCTTACCGAAGGTGGTTGCACTGGACTCTCTAATGGACGCGACCTTTCTACCATTGATACGAGCGACCTGGATCGGGCGGCTTCTCCCAAGGAGCCGTTGTCCTGTCTGGGGGAAGGCCCTGTTTTTCTCCCTGTTCCAACTTAGTCGTGGAACTCTTTCTCCGACTTGGAGGGGGTACTTTCCGAAGTTGTCGCTCGTAGCCGTGGAGGTGGTCTCGACAACGTGGTGGCGGGAGCCACCACGCTGGCGTCCTAGTTAGAGGGTAGGTGCTACTCTGCGAGGTCGAGGCTGCGCTTGTCGCAGAGGAGTGCTTCTCTGGGGGAGCTCCTTATCATGAGGTCACCTTTTGGGCCGGGCATCTTTATGCACTGGTAGGCGTAGTGCGTAACTGCCATGAACTTGGCCAGAGTAGGGCGCCCCAGGATAGCATTGTAGGCTGTTTCGAAATCGACTACATCGAACAGGATTTTCTCTGTTCAGAAGTTCTCCGGTGTACCGAAGGTGACCGGGAGCGTGACTTGCCCTATCGGCGTGGCCGATGAGCCCGGGACGATACCGTGAAAAGCATGCGTCACCGTCTGAACAGACGATCGTGGCACTTGCATGGCGTCGAGGGCGTTGGCGAATAGGATATTGAGGGAGCTCCCTCCGTCTATTAATACGCGACCCACTCGGCAGTTGTTGATCGTTGGCTCGACCACAATAGGGTATCATCCCGGTCGAGCGCAATTTTCGGGGCAATCGGTCTGGTCGAAAGAGATCGTGACCTCGGACCACTTGACCGCTCGAGGAACTCGCGGTACACTCGCGAGAACTTCTCGGGTGATCGCCTTGTTTTGCCTCTTAGATTCGTAAGAGGTTGAGCCCCCGAATATGTGCTCGATTGCTCTGACGTGCCCCTGGAAAGGCTCAGGGGTGGAGTCATCGTCGTCGGAGGTTGTTTCCCGACTGTTGTTAGCGACCTGAGGGTTCTCCTCGCGGAACTTCTCTCTTTCTTCCCGAAGATACTTTTTGAAGATGCGACACTGTCGCAGATCATGCGAGTCGGTCAATCGCACCAGGGCTTGGACGACTTGTCGGAGGGCGCGGTAGGTTTATCCTTGGGGCGTGGTCGCCAGGTGCGCTTCTCGGAGATCTCGGCCATTACCTCGTCGGCTCTGATCCTTTTCTCCTTGCTCCCTCCAGAGGGCTTCTTCTTGCGCTTAGTCTTGCGCGAATCGCCCCTTGACCGGAGGGGAGAACTGGTCGACTCACCCCGCTGTTGCTTGATATAGCGCAGAGTTTCCTCCGCACAAGCGGCCTGCTCGGCCAGATCCATGAGTTTCCTGGTGGGTTTCGGCGGCCGCATGATCAGATCGTGCGTGCACATCTCGTTTATGCTGCCCCGAGTGAAGACGCGGATGACATCCGAGTCTGTTATCTCGGGGATAGTGTTGCGGACAGCACTAAACCTCTTGGTAAACTCTCGGAAGGTCTCGTCTGGTCGCTGGACGACAAGGAATAGATCGTCGACCCGACCAAGTCTTGGGAAGGTACCTTGGAAGTTCCCGAGTAACATGTCGCATAGCTGTCCCCACGAACGGATCGTTCCTGGGGGTAGATTCGTCAACCACGTCCTAGCGGCTCCTCTGAGGGCGGTAGGAAGATAGTTGGCCATAACCTTCTCGTCCCCGCCGGCTGCCTCGATCACGGTGGTGTAGATCTGAAGGAATTCCACGGGATTCGTGGTTCCGTCGTACGATTCTAGCGAGCCGGGCTTGAAACGAGAAGGCCATCGTACCTGTCGGAGTTCCTGGGATAGCGCCTGGCATCCGCTGAAGGACCCCCGATAAAGCGCATTCTCGCCGCTATTCGAGGTCGAGGATCGGCTCCGAGCATTGGCGTTCTGTACGTGGTCTCTCCGAGAAGGCTGTTGCTCCTGTTGGCGCCTTTGGCGGCGGCGTTTGTCGAGCTGTTCTCGGAGGTCCACCGGCGACTCCTCCTGTGGAGACCTGTTCCTGGGGTGTCATCCCTCCCGATCGCGTTCTTCTAGCGGAGGAGGGGTGTCCACCCGAGTAGAGCTACGGGCCACCGATTGGGCTCGAGAAGACTCGACCTAGTTTTGAGCCTCTTGGAGGTCAGCCCCCAGCCGTTGCAGCCACTGCACACCCGCGGGTGTCGATAAATCCGCCACGGGAGGCTGTGACAGCAGATTGCGCACTTCCGCAAGTCTTCGAGCAGTTCGGGACACGTACTCCCTTGTTCCCGGGGGGATCTCTCCACAGCGGCAGGCAGGTCTCTGTGCCGGCGAGGAGTTCTTTCCCCGGCGGCGGGTAAACCCCCGTTCATATGGGAGGCAGCCATTGCATTGTGCTGCTGTGAGCCCCCGGGCAGATTCTGATCTTCGAGGTCTTCTCGATCGTCGTCGATCGCGAGTACCATTCGAGATCCTTGGCTGGACGATGTGTACTCGTATTCTATCACGTTATCCTCGTCGGACGCGACGTGGGTAAGATCTTGATCGTTCTCACGATCAGAGTTTACAGGAGAAATTCCAACCATGGGGCTGGTTGTTCCTGCCGGGAAGTCATCGTTCAAGACCAACTTTCCGCTGAAGGCCCTGGCGCACTCGGTTCTGAAGTGATCTGCTTCGCCATCCGAGTCCTCTCCAGGGGCGTACTCTCTGAAATCCACTCGATCCGTAACCGGGTACGGGTCCATAGGGCCAAAGTTGTCATAGAAACCCTGGTCCGAGTACCCAGTACGGGGCGAGATTACGATCGGTTTTCCTGCCGGGTTTGCTTCTTCCTCCTCGGTCAAAACCGGGGAGGGCCGTGCAACCGGCGCTGGGACCTGATCGCGCTTAGTTGCGCGTCCTACCGACTCTGATTCTTCCTGGACGGCTTGGTCCGGAGAGGTCCCCACGGTCGGCGTCATCTGTCGACGATCGGTGAATCGGCGATCTTACGGTATTCGTGGAATGAGGATTACTGGGGGGTAGGGACCTCTAGGGCCCAAGTGTCAGGAGCTCTAACAGCAGGGGACAGCCGTTTCTATACAGGTTCGGGCCTCCCTCAGGATAATAACCCTACGTCTTGTTGCTATATATTGATGGAGAACACGTTTACAATGGGGGGTGTATGTTAGTGGCTACCCTAGGCCTAATCGTAGACTAATCTAAGCTAAACCGCCGGGCTCGACTCCTTCGAGGCAGCGGGTCTTCTAGGGCTTCGCCTCCTGAGATCCTATGCTACTTGTGCTACGACTAGATTGATCTGTTGGACCTGTCCTCCCCTATGGGATTGCTGATCCTTATATAGGGGGTCCCCAGGGTCGTATTGGACGTGGACTTGCGCCCGAGTAGGACTCTGGTCTCCTTAAATGTCGGGATTAACTTCCTAGTTTAAAGGGAGTCTTCCCTTCCTGAGAGGGGTTACCTTGTCGCCCAGGGCTCTTTACCGGGTACGCTGTACCTTCCTAAAGTCCCGGGATTCGGTATATGGATACCCCTAATACGCGGGATACCGTACTATTCATCATCAGTATTATAAAATTTTTATTATTTATGAATAAGCTGGATGCTCCCATGCTTAGAAGAGAAGAGATAGTGAATGAATAGATAGAGAGAGTGGAGGACTTGAGAATGAGAAGGAGATGGATTGAGGGGCCTTTTATAAAATGAAAGGGACCACATAATGAAGAGATAAAGTTGGGTGTTTCTTACAAAAACTTAGCACGAATGATAAAGCAATTTGTATTGTGCATATAATACGATCGACGTCCAACTACAAGTGGAATTACGTTTCTCTACCGAATACCTATGTAATGCTGAGCTCAATTGGCAACTACCGGTCCGTGGGAGGATGTACGAGGTGCACTTATGCTTGTGACGCACCCAGTCCGGGAACCTATCTAGAAGTTGTAAAAATTCTAGAACAAATTATATAGACACGACATTTCTATCATGTCACAAAATTCTAAATTCAAATTCGATCCACCGCTTGAGAAAAGAAAAAGACAAATTTTGGCCATGAATATCATAAACGGATTTGTTTCTCAGGTTGTGTTAAATTTAAATTCAAAATTTTATAACACGATAAATGCAGATTGTGTCTGTATTGTAAAAAAAATACAAAACATTTCACCATTTCTAGACGTGCACCACAAGCACGGATGCAAAGGGCACGCTCTCACGGAGACTAGAGAGCAACTATTTACTACTATTACCCACTTGGTGCGAAATACTGCTACCCTGTTCTCGGGGAACAGGAAAACTAATGCAACCTGATAGCAACTCTATCTAATAACAACTTTACACGCTTAGCATGCTATCCAGTATCCAGCACCATTAATTCTGGATCAGACGGCTGAAGAACGTGGAAAGGTTCTACTGCAGTGCAGACAGCAGACGATCCATTTCCTGGTTTAACAACCTCAGCATTCCACTCTCAGGGAGCCATACTCTGCTTATTAGCTTTTTCTGTTTCTTTCTTGAAACGCTTCTCTGTTTCTTCTGTTCATGGCAAGACCTCACTGTCAGGACTTAGGATTACACTGTCTGGGAGATCCTTATTAGGATGTGAGATTAATGGGCTATTTACAATATAGCCCCATATGGGCCAAAGCAAAATAGGCCCCACTAAATCAAGCCCATGGTTAATCTTGTTGCCCTGGGTAGGGTTGGCAAAGAAGAAACCAGGCCTTTTGCTCTCTGAAGGCATTCATCAGAAGTAGATATTTTAATTACCTAAACCAAATCTCACAACATCTTCCAAATAAATAAATAACTGCACAACAACAACCATCAACGACCAGAGAACTCGTGTTGTGATCTACAATTTTAACCAACCTGATTCTCCAGGTGCACAAGCACCAAAAGACCTCAGTCATTATGAACATAAATTAATCACTCAGCAGAATAAAAGGAAACACAGCAAATCACAACCCTGTCTATACCTGCCAGGAGAAGGGCAGTGCTTGTGAAGGATCTTCAAACATTGCATCAGGAACCAACACATGGTCACCACCAGCAGCTCCATCTGATGTAAATGCAGTGGTTGCAGCTGTTCCAGCTTGCAACGCGGCAGCACTCCTAGCGAGCGAAGAACCAAACTGTGCTGGAACTGTTGCATTGGGAATGCTGATGGGGGAGAGATGCAGCGACGATGACAGAAGAGAGAGAGCACACTTGGGGTCCAGTGCGTGAGAGAGACCGTTGCATGTGCTGCTGCTGGTGTTGGTGCTGTCTTCACCAGAAGAGAAGGGCTGCAGTAGAGTAGAGTGAGCCGTTCTGAGGATGCTGCTACCTTCATCCAAGAAGGGGAAGTGCTTTGGTGCTTTGATGGTTCCCGAGAAAGAGATGGAGAACGGCGGTTGATGATTGAGCGCGTGCAGTAAGGCATCAGCATTCTGATCAGCTATTGGAAATGTTCTTGGGTACACAGAAAATTGATTCACTGCACAGACAAAACATTTTTATTTCAGAAAATATATGGATGGTATTGGTTGTACAAGCACTTGAAGGAGAAGTAATATAACTACAGAATGAGCGTGGAAAAGAGACAACACTAGATGTATGATAGAGTTACAGGCAATTTCCCGTATGACGAAGTAGGCACTCTGCTGGATGTAATTTGCTACTATTGTTAACAAAGAGAGAGAGCAATTAACAATAGCTATATATAGAAATTGTAATATGGTATCCAAACAGTACTAACAAACACCTAGGACTATGGTCACTAAATTACCAAGATTTGTAACATAAGTTGGAAAGTACAAACCTTGGTGATATGGAAAGAAACTCCTAGGGTTCATTGCATCATGCTGTGGCTTCCTTCGACGCCTGTTATGGCCGTCCAGACGTTTACGACAACTTCTTTTCCCCTCGTCAAACTCAGACAGCATGTGAAACCTGCAAGTAGAGAATGATGTGACATGGCCCCCAACCTTCTTCAGAACAACTGTTTTGAACTAGTACCACAAATTTTAACTCGAACCAAGCATTTTGTTTTCGCAGTTCTCCTCTTTCAACATAAGATACACACAAAATAAAAAAACAAACCTTGGAGTTTCCAATATAATAAGAAATGCAAATGCCCCTTAAACATAGCTAATTTAAACCGACCACTTAGCAGTAATTGTTTGATACTTTTGATTGGCATGGAACTCTAGTAAACCAATGGAAACTTGTATATTCAGTCGTACTAGAGTTGATTTTAGCTTTAGCATGCATGTGTAATGTCATAGTTAAAGCCAACACTGGAGAAGAGAACAAACGAAGGGTAAGGGCTATGGTATTAACGCAAGGTTATAGAGTAAGGTTCGGGTGCAAGAAAATTATGAGGGGAACAAATAGCTTCTTGTTTGCTGTGAGGGTGAGCTTCAAAGTCTCCGGCCTTTATTGACATATGAATTCTCTCGTGGTTCGGTCATTGCCTTTTCCATCGCCAAATTGTTTCCTGACTTCTTCACTTTATTAATCTGCTTTCTTGCGATTGTGACAGTGTGTGCTCTCCTGGCAATTTGCAGAAGTTGGATGTGATGTCTTTGTTCTATCTGGTTGTTACAATAATGCAGTATGATAGCATTGATTCATATTTAGATTAAAGTTGTGAGGTTTACCAATAGTGTAGTGTGACATGAAAAAAAGGTATAAAAAAATATATGGTAGGTCATAAAATGGAGATATTCAGGGTTGGAACCTACTTCACCCTCTGGCTGTCCAATAAAAGAATGTATTGATTAAAAAAAAACTTTGAAACACGAAAATCAAAAGTTAAACAAGATCTGAAGAAGTCTAGAGGATGACAACGGATGAGCCAACATGCTCAGTATAGTTGGATCTCTTTGATGGGATAGAGTATCTAATAGTGTAAATTTGCTGAACAACAATTATCATCTTAGGAAAACTGTATGTGGCAGTCACCAAGAGAAAGATCACTGTGGCAATTGCTATCCACAGCCAGTAATTCATGTTTCGTCTCTCAAATTACCACATGAACAATTTGTGACGAAATTTTTACTCATAAAGAAAGCAACTGTCAGTCTAAACGAGGTATGCATTTGTTCTGGCAGGAAGCAAGGACCTATCATGAGAAGTCATGCAGAATAACTGCAGAAAGCTATAAACTCTCAACTTAGTGCTCCCCGAGTTCAATTTGGTTTCAATGACTTGGAGATACTTTGCATGTATAGTTCTTGGGTTATAATTTGGTTCTTGAGTTTGAATCGAATGAAGTGAAGATAGAATTGCTAGGTATTCAACCAGCAGAACGAAAGCTGCATCTGCCCATAAATCCTAACCAAGGAGGAAACTCGCCGGTGATTGTCAATCTCAATCAGAAATCAAGAAAGACCTTAAGATGGATAGAGCATCATGCAAAATATTTCTCCTTTAAAAAAAATTCCAGGAGCTCTTGCTTGCACTTAAGGAGTAGGCACCGGGTGAGTCTGAAGACTTGGAACCGAGGTCGGCTGAGGGGTCCACTGCCCAAGTGGGGGGTGGAAGTATCCAGTGAATCGCACCCTTCAGGTGCTCCAGTGCATTCCTCCTCAAAATATGGTGCAAATGGTAATGAAAAAGGCAAAAACAACTCTAGGATTGAACAAAACCAATCTATCACATGCCACAAAACTTCAAAAACAATTTCATATACACATGGAAAAAAAATAAAGGCAAATTACTGAAAAGGAAATCAGAAAATAAAAAGATAAAACTACTATTCACTACAATTTGTCTTTTTTGTTTCTCCTAATGTAACTCATGGTTTCAGCTGAGTTTTTGTATGATGATTATGCCCTTACACTCTAACCACATCTTTTCGCAATTTTTCTTGACCATTCGCACCATGTTTCAAGGAAGGATGCATGGGCATGAAGGGCAAAATGCACTTTATACGGTCTTGTCAGGTGAGACCAAGCCACCCAGTTGCTACACCTCTAGGCAAAACCTGGACTGGACCTATAGACACTTCTGCCAAGGAGGTTAAGAAGTGAGTGTCTCACCATACTACAGCCAACCAAGCCAGAGAAGGTATTCCAGCATCTGCTGCTGCCATCTGGTAGAAATAATAGAAATAAAAGCGTGTCGTTTGAGTCCGGCTAGTACGGTGCATTGGTTATGCAATGCAGTTTCCTTATGTTGCAGCGTGATACAGAGATACCACTGTTAGGGTTTGTGATGGTTGAGGAAGCTGAACTGTATAATGGTAGCTTGTGGTAGGCTCCACACGATTTCGTGACTAGATGCCACAAAACTTCATTTTTATTCAGAACATTTCGATAGGCATGGTTTCAGAAGTATGTCCAGTTGGCATATAATGTGTCGAAGGATGTGACTTACTGATTTATTTCATTTTCTCTTTAGGAAACTGGGAAGGGGCAAGAAATTCAATCATGATGCCTTGACAGAATTTTGGTATAAAAGTTGGAAGAATCAATGTTCTAAAACATCGATCTGGTGCCTGATATTCAGCCAGATAGCAGGACCATGTCCCCTCCCCGTGTTGAATATTGCAAAAGGATTAAAGTAAAAGACTAAAAGGTCTACCAGATTTACCAGGCCGGTTATGCGGATATGCGGCATGGTTACTAGGCTGATTACTAGGCACAAATGTGATCTCTTACAGAAACTTTGTAAGCTGGGCTGCTTTACTTGGCATCTTGGGCTATTAACATATTTTCTGTTTTATGGTGCACCAAGATTTTGTGAGGTGGCCTACTATGGCATGCTTCTTGGTGCATCTGGACATAAAGCAATATGTTCATAAATGCGGTCACGAGCATTTACAAAAGAAAAAAAAATCTATCTGTTGTCCTATTGTTGTGTGATGCCCCATCTTACCTAATCTGTGTTGTGTAGGAATGCAAGAATTTCTTGCTTCCGAACATATCAAGACCACATCTACATTGGCTGCACTGAAGGAAGCATTGGTTTTTCTATTTATAGACTAATAGGGTAGGGATACGATGACGCTTCAAATTTGAGAGGAGAATATTATCAGGAGTGAGTCAGACAGCAAAAAGAAGAGACGTGAACATTGTAGATCTTAAGAAGTACCTCTTTAGAAACAAGATACCTCAACTATGGTGATTCAGTCAGGGCCATCCACCATAGATGAAGATTCTTAGGATAACTTGACAAGAGATAGCAAGATGTTTACACATCACCTAATTAGATCAGACATGGAAAAGGTAAACAAAAACCCATAACATAAATGATCATTCGTAGGATCATGAATTTCATCTGATTGAGAAATTGAGACACCAGTTTTCTACTATTTGAAACAATAATTTTGTGCTAAGTCAAGAAAAAAGGTAAACAAAAACCCATAACATGATGAACAATTGTATGCTCAAGCATAAGATGAAAGGAAGCTTATTACTCCCGGCCTCTGCACCAACTAAGGATCTCACAGCCATAAGATTATTACAAAAGTTGCGAGACACAACAAAAGACCCAAAAATACAGCTTACAAAAGGAAAACAAAAACAGAATGACAAAACAAAAACAAATTGTCATGTTGAGGCCAGAGTCAGTGGAAACATCCCCGGCCTTGCAATAGTAAATTTCTCTATCAACTACCACATCCCTATCGCCATGGACCAGTAGTTTCTCGGCACAAAGCCACAGGAACAACGTAGCAATGCGAATGTTGAAGGAAACACCGAAGCATCGCTAAGCCCAACCAAAAGACCAAACCGAAGTGACGCCTCCAAGTACCGTTGCTGGGTCCAACCACTGAAGGCCAGACCAAGGTTTTTCACCCTAAAAGTCAATACTCCAAGGCAACGCTTTTAAGAAGGGGACGATGCTCGTGCATCGATGTTGTCGAGTCCAACCAACGAAGCTCAGACTAAGGGTTCTCACCCCAAAATCCAAGCTCAAAAAACACATTAAACAAGGGAACGACACACATAAGTCCATGCCGTCGGATCCAACTGATGAAGGACAGATTAGGGGTTTTTACCCCAAGCAAACACCTCAAGATCCTTGTTGCTGGATCCAAGACATGCTGCCAAAGCCATCGTCCTACATGTCCACCTGCCAGCGCCTACACACCTCGAGGAAAGCCCCCACTTGACATGCACACGACACCGAGCATGACGTGGCTAGCAACCTGGCATGCTACGCTAGCCAGCTCCTGGCGCAAGCAGCCAAATCAGAGCGTCACTCATGGTCGTTGAGCCGCCCCGTGGTGATCCTCCCTACAGTTCCAATCTCCAAGGCAGAGGCTCCAGATCTGAAAGAAACGCAGCATAGGGGCCAACTTCTAGGGGAAGGAGGAGCTGAGATGCTCCACCGCCAGCAGCGACCAGCCATTGGCCTCCGCTGGCGATGGCGAGGAAAGGAACGACGGGAAGGGGCTAGGGTTTCGGGAGAGGGAGAGAGTTGAGTGGATGGCCCATTTGGCAAAGATGGGACTGGGGATGCCTGTACGGGAACTGCAAGGTAAAAATGGGAGTGTAGTGCATTCTAAGTCCTCAAACTATTTCAGGGGTGTCACGTAGGTCCTCGAACTATGAAAATCGTCATCTAGATCCTCGAAGTTCAGTAAGTGTTCCATCCAGGTCTAAAATATGCCTGACCCCGTCTGACCGACCACCTGGCGCCGTTGACCATTGCCATGTCGGACAGGGGGTAACGGCCGTTGATGGAAATATGCGAAAACACCCCCGTATCATCCCAGATCGCCATTCCCCACTCATCTCTGTTTCTTCTCCTTCTCTCCCGATCTCTCTCATGGCGGCACCATGGCCGGGAACCGGAGCGCGTCCAGGAGCTCTTCGTGGCCGCCTATCTCCGATCCTTCGGCCGGTGCATCTCTCCCTCTGCTGAAGTGCTCCACGTCACCAGGGCGCCGCAATTCCCCAACTGAATTACCTGTCAGGACGAAGACATGGTAGCGGCCGCCGGACCGCCGCCACGCGGGGTGCGTGGTGACGTGGTCGACGACCTCCCGCTGGCGGAGGTAGTCGTCGTTCCCTTCCTTCCTGCGAAACGCGCCCTTGGTGGCGCCCCACCCGAGCTCCATCTCCGCGGACAGCGTGGCGAAGAACGGCACGAACACGACATCAGCCTCCCTCTAGTCCGCGATGACCCTCACTACCGAGCCGGCGGAGCGGGAAGCGGGGCGGAGGAGGGAGGCGAGAAGCCAGTACTCGACGCTATACTGCTTGATGAGGGGCTTGTCGAGGTAGGGCGGGTGGGCGGGCGGCAGCGGATGGTCCGGGTCGGAGGAGGCTGGGATGCGGGAGTCCGTGGCGGGGAGCGACCAGTAGAGGTCGAGGAGGCCGTGGTTGAGCGCGGGGGGGAGGTCGGCCACGTAGACCCGGAGGCGGCAGTCGGGGTTGGAGGCCTGCGCTGCAAGGGGTAGAGGCGAGGAGGAGGGCCTGAGGAGGAGGAGGAGGACGACGGGGGCGGCGAGGAAGGCGAGCTGCTTCATGGCTGCGTTCCAGATCTTGCCTGAGATGGGAGGAGGCGGCATGGGGCCCAGCGAGTAATCCCAGGGCGCCTCGCTCGAACAGAATTTGGGGGAAGGAGTGGGGAATGGCGATCTGGGATGATACGGGGGTGTTTTCGCATATTTCCATCAACAGCCGTTACCCCTGTCCGACGTGGCAACGGTCAACGGCGCCAGGTGGCCGGTCAGACGGGGTCGGGCATATTTTGGACCTGGATGGAATACTTACTGAACTTCGAGGACCTAGATGACGATTTTCATAGTTCGAGGAACTACGTGACACCCCTGAAATAGTTTGAGGACCTAGAATGCACTACACTCTAAAAATGGAGATGGGAATTCAACTTTTTCCCCTAAAAGAAAGTTTGTTGCCTCTGTTTGAAACAGGCTTCGAAACTAAGCCAAGCGCTTGGAATTAACACATTCCCACCACTGAGAACACATCATAACTAGTAACTAATAAATATATTTTTCCTAACATGATAAGAGAATAGAAAAAGGTTAAACAAGGCAACACCTAAGTTGTTATAACCAGTTCAGCTTTCAGCTTTCATTCCTAATGCAACCTCACTTCCCATTTCCAGTGGACAGACGCTAAAGGTTCTCTTCTCAATTCTCATCTTCCATCTACAGTTCCAAACCTTCAGTTTCCATCAACCAAATGTCACTGGTATTGTTTTGGGTATATTATTTGGGAAAGAATGTGCACCACTATGCGTGGTCACAACACCAATAAAACTTATCATTCAATGTCATTGCTTAATTTACAGAATGAGAAATAATACGGTCTTCAGGTGATAAGAACGACCTATTTATTCCCAAGGAAGTTTACTTAACAAGTATTTTAGAAATTTATCTCTGAGACAAGGTAGAAATCAGGTAGTGCATATTATCCTGGATCATTCATTGTAACTCTCAACCATGGTGCAGTCAAACGGGTATAATTTGCTCCTCTGAGTCTCTAGGATTCTGTCTGTACTTTTACTCAAATTTTATGATACTTTCAGTATGATTTCCTCCTGTTAGTCAATTTAAAAAATAGAACTCCAAATATTCTCAAAAACCAAATAATTTAACCTAAAATATGTTCAGTTCTTTTTCTCTATTGGCTCCTCCTGACAGGCACTTCCACAATAATTTAATATGCAGCAATAGAGCAGGGAAACAGGGATACGAAAATATGCCTTAAACATGAGGAAAATACAATCTACCGGACGATGCTATAGCCCATAACTTTCAGTTTCAGATACCCCTGCTTCAAACAATACCTCATGCTAAGTTTGAGCACCAGCAACAGTACTACGCAATACACCTTAACTGTTTTCAATAAGATCTTGTGAGATGAAATGGCTTCCTATTTTGTCCCTGAGGAACACAATGACACAATAGTTTGCAGAAGCTTATCATGGTGTTCTATTCTGAGCATGAAGCTGCAGAACCTTCAAACACTTCCTCAATCAGAAGAAAGGTTCCGTGCAATGCTGAACATCTCATATAAAAACTAAACCCTACTCACTAGAAGTCAGTTGTCTACGCCAACAACTTTCTTTGAATAGCATCCACAAGATTAAACAATCTGTGTGATCAGACCCTAAAAGCTACCAAATTTACCAACCCAATTGTTTAATCATCGACATATTATGAGAAATTAAATAATCCAGCCCATCAGATCCCAAATGCTACGAAATCACCAACCCACTTGTTTAGCTAGCTAGGGAGCCATCTGGGGACCAAACCGGGACTAATTTTTTTCCCCTCAAATCCTCAAGATGCCCTAAAGTAAGCACCAAATTCCCCAATTAGCAACAAAAGCAACAAAACGGGGACCAAGCACACACAATTATTAACAAATGACCTCACATTTCGTGAGTAGCGGAGTAACTAGATCACTCCGTTTAAGGGTTGGATGGTCCCTGACCTGCTGCATTGCTGGCAGAACCGTTGCTCCTGGCCGGCGACGACGACGACCGGCGTCTTGGAGTGCGCCTCGCAGACCTTGTGCCGCCTGTGGTACTCGCGGCACCGGCTAAGGTCCGACCGGCACCCGTCCACCGAGCACGCCTCCGTGCCGGCGGAGCTGCCAAGCGAGCGCCCCCTCCTCGCAGTCGCCGTCGCCGGCCGGGCGCGCTGGACGAGGCCGAGGGAGAAATCTTGGAGCTGCGCCGCCGCGGCGGCAGAGGAGGAGGAGGAGGACGACGGACCGGCGAAGGAGAGCATGGTCGGACCGGGGTCGGCCGCCGCCTCCGCCGCTGCGCCCCAAGACGGCGCCTTGAGTGCTGCCCAGTCCATGCCGCCGCCAAGAAACGCGCACAACTCGCCGCGAGCCTCCCCTCTGTTTCCAATCAAGCAACCATCAAGAAAGCGTGAAGACTAAGATAATACTGTGACAAAAATTGCACGAAAATGCAACCCGTGCAAGAAATCAAGCAGTGTATCCAAAGAAGGCCCCCAATTCTTGCACTCCAAAGGCAAGAAGAAATCATTTTTAACGCTGAAGGCAAGATGAACTCGAACTGAAGAAGAGTGAACTCATGGTGCTGCAAAGCGCAGAACAGGAGGAGGAGACAGGGAACCGGCACATACGGTAGGAGGAAGACGAGGGGAGCAGCACACTGAAGAGCAGCGGAGCAGGTGGGGAGCACACAGCGTGCTTGTGTGCAACTCAGGGCAGGGATCGCTCGCAGTATGACAGTATCTCTCTGTGCTGGATGGGGCGGTATTATATGGGCGAAAAGGATGGATGCATCTTGGCAGGCAGATAGGCAGGCGAGGCAGGCAAAAGCAATGGCTAATGAGTGATTTGAAGGCTTGCAAATTTCTCTTTTGACCTGCACTATTTTTGTCATCCCCTGGCTTACCAAGAAAAATCGTTGTTAATTCAATCATTTTGAGTTTTGTTTTCACCGGTGCTAGTGGTTTTTCAAAACCGGTACTAGTGGTTTTTCAAAACAAAATTACACATTGCACTAGGTGATCTACATCAATTATGTTATTTCACATTAAATTTTATAAAAATAATCACTTAACACGAGTCGGAACAAATAATATTATACTTTACAGCACCTCCCGTTACGCTCCATTTCTAACTCTCTGTTGCGCTTCATATGTGTTTCTGTTTATTAATGTAAAGATGACATAGGTCTCACATGTCATATATTTTTTGCCTCCCTCCCCCACATCTCTTCCCTTGCCTTCTCTCTCCTCTTGGTCGTAGCAACCACACGACATGTTTTCTTGTTGTCGAATGCGTCCTCCTCCTAGATGGCATACCTAGCATTGCGCTCGTTGCGTCCATCCAACTATGTGACTCATCCCAACGCTACGAGGCGGCGGGCGTGTCAATGGTCATCGTTGTTGCAGGCAAGGGCAAGGCAGCGGATTGATGATGTTTGCAGCTTGCCATTGAGGTGCTCGCAAGGATGTTGCTCAAGTTGAAACTAGAGGGTAGGTAGGGCGTAGCCTTGGCAAGGGGCGGAACACATCTCACCTGGCCCTGTAGGAAGGGGGCTAGTAAGGAAATAGGAGATAATGTAGTTTGGAGGAGAGAGTAGAGGGGATGAGAGGAAGATAAAAGACACATATAACATATAGGGCTTATGCTACCATTACACTGACAAGTGGGATCCATATACAGTATAATACAGGTGAAAACAAAGTGTGAAAAGAGCTGGTACAAAGTACAATATTATTTGACCCATCATGACAATAAATGATTATTATTATAAAACCTAGTATAAAAGAGATACAATTGGTAGTTAACTGCTGCAAAGTGTAATTTATTATTTTCTTTTATTTTCGCTTTGTCATCCGGAGTTGCAACTCTAGCATTTGCCGACATTTATGATGTAATTCATGATTTGACACTTCAAAGATATCTATAGTTCGGATTTGCTAGTTTTGAGATGTGTTCTACTATTTTTGACCGGTGTTAACTGATAAAATGACACATTCGTTTGGCCCAGATTGTTAGCTCGTGCACTAATCCTAGAGTTGCAACCGTTGGATTAGTAAAGCATGATTTCTTTGCACTTTTCCGGGGCAGTCCTCGCGGTGAGCAGTATTTACGACATGAGTGGAGCGTCGGTACGTAATTAAGACAGGGCAAGACTTCGAAGCCTTTGACGCACCTCGCTGACCGAATCAATGAAGTTCATCGACGTAGGTAAATCGCACGTATAACACACAATCACATTCAGAACAAGAGCGACAAGTGAAGTACAACCTTTTATTCACAAAGTCCATACGGTTAGTTTCGATATTAGCACACATAACCCTAGCTTTAGTGCACTTTGGAGCGAAGGATTTTCAAGGAGATTGTATAGAAATTTAATCTATATGATATTTTCTATAGAAGCTATTGGATCATATAAATGAGGCAGTAGAAACCATATGAAATACCTTTCAAACGGCTTAATCCCGGAATTTTGGGAAAATATGAGTTTGAACCTCATAGAAAATTTTCTTTTTGCCTCACATGAACCTTCTTTATTCATATTCCCGCAGAAATTCATGCGAAGCTTCTAAAGAGCCAGTTTTGTGTAAAATTCTATGTTTTTGTTTTCTACAGAATTCAACAAGCCATGATAGCCCAATCATACGTTTTTTCTATTCCTGCGCCTTTAGAATCATGCATTCTAAAGACACCCATCGTGTTTCTTAACACTCCCCTTGGAAGTACCGCATCATGCGAACCATGGCAAATATTCTATCCTCTTTGATTCAAAGGAGTTTTGTAGAATTTCAATCCTTTTGAAACTTTCATATGTTCTTTTGATTCACGGGATTAGATCGACTTTACAAATTTTTTCTATGGGTTACTTTGCACTCAATTCAAAAGGAAAACTCTCATTGAGTCTTACCTCTTGAAAAAAATTCCTATGGTTCTATGGTTTTCTTGTGGTATACTTAAGCACCTTTTGTTGCCAATTATTACGTTTTCACTTCTATAGGATTCAGGGCGGCATGCTACTGCACTTCTATATTTTTTCTATTCTCGTGCGTTTAGAATCATGTGAATTAACTATGGCCTGTATACCTACTAGAATGAAGAAAAGTGTCGATTGCGTACACAGGTTACATTAATTGAGTCCAAAGGGGGGTAACCCACTATAGAATAAGAAGAGTATACTATTATCTTCAAAATTTAGTAATATTCATTGGTATCATCTAAACCACTGAACGGTGAAACCTTTGAGGTAAAATCAGGTACTGCCCATAAAGTTGACATCTTCCAGGCTTGTCTAAAGCTAGATTTGTAGGATTGCAAAAACGCATGAATATAGAAAATATAGGAAATGCCTTCCTGAATCCTATTGAATATTAAATCATAGAAACCTGCACCAAAGAGTGTCTAATTACACTATAGAAAGAATATACGAACTCATGAACATAAATTTACACCTTACAAATTTTCCAATATGTTTGATTCAAGGAAAAAGTCCACATAACACTCTGATGTTTGGATAGTTAACTACATAACCTTTTGAGTTTTAAAACCGGGTATTCCACCCCCAAGCTTTGTAAAACTGTTTAAATGACCCCCTAGAGTGGTTTTGCCACTGTGGTAGATGAAGTGGCTTAACACGCGGCGACAAATAAACAATCAAAATTAAAAAAAAATTAATAACCCCAAAATGCCCACGTGTCAGTGCCGTTTCCATTTCTTTTCTTCATCTTTTCCTTCTTCTCCATGTCGAGATCAAGACCGATGAGTTTCCCACCTTTTATCTTCATCTCGGACGCCGGCCATCCCCAACCATATATGGATTCCATCTCTAGCGCAAGTTCTCCTCTCCCTCACATATGAGTGGGGCCAACATGGAGGAGAACCTCACACAGTGCTCAATCACGCTTACACCACCATGAATTCCTACGAGATTCAAAGCCACCTCCGCTTGATCTGATGGTCGATGTACTTTGACGCGGGCTACATTGTCGGGCTCAAAGCAGCATCAAAAGCACGCCAACTTTAGGGCACTCCTCCACCTCGCGATTGTCCGGAGCAAATGGTGGCGGTAGGAATCCCTAGACAGCAGGGGGTTCCCCTCCAGGGGCTATGGGCGATGGCCTCCCGCTAGAGAGCCGCGAGATGGAGGACGGGCGGAGTACGCGCATGACAATGGCAGGATTTTGCAGGGTTGCGGGATGCACTTCGGATGGAGAGAACATGGAGGAGAGAGAGGAGGAAGAGGATGATTTAAACGGTTTTGCAAAGCTTGGGGCATAAAATACCCGGTTTTAAAGTACAAAAGGTTATGTAGTCAATTGTCCAAACTTCATGAGGTTATGTAAACTTCATCCTAGATTCTATGAAAAAATTTCTTTAGAATTGAGTGCAAAGTGAGACCCATAGAAAAAGATTCATACGGTTTTTAATTCTAGGAATCAAACTATGATAATTCAAATGCTACAAAACTTCATTAAATTAGAAATACCCTAAACTATATATAATCAAAGTTTAGCATATGCCCCGCTGAGACAAAATCCGCTGAGATCTTCCTATTCTAATGACGTTGACATATTCTTTCAAAAATGAATTAGGACAAGATATCATTAGTAGATAATGAGCAGATAGAACTAGTTTATCAACCTTTTTCTCCCTCTCTACTCCCTCTATGAGGAGTGTTGGGTGTATTTTAATCGTGCAAAAATGATTTTTGATTAACAATTATTTTAATAATATATAGATTGTGTGACACAAAATTGATACCATTGAATTCGTATTAAAGATAGTTTTCTGTGATTGTGATTTTATAACTATGAATAAGATATTGTGTGAGAAATTTATGATCAATGATCAAGTCTCAATAAGTTACGTTCTATATTTTATGACGGAGGAAGCATTCTCTTAAAAAATGAAACACAAGGGAATAATAATTCTTCCACGGCAAAACCTACTTGTAGCTGCTGATCCATACGCTATTACGGAGGGAGTATTCTCTTAATATTAAGAAATGAAACACAAGGGAATAGTGATTCTTCCACGACAAAACCTACTTGTAGCTGCTGATCCATACGCTATTTCCGAAGGAGTGAAGCCCTGTTCTGCAACTCGGCGCATCTACCATACCAAACACCAACAAGTACCGATGCTGCGCCACTTTCCCAAAGGTTCTCCAGTTCCCGTGCTACTTTTGCCCTAGAATTCCACCAATGGAAGGAGGCAATCTGGTTGGAAAAATGGTAGGACTGAAGGGGACAGGCCATAGTGCCCTGCTGCCACAACTTTCCAAGGAGGAGGCTACAAATTGCGGATGAATGCTCGATTGGAGTGCACCCAGCGTTGCAGTGGGGCCTGGGACGGGTAGTGTGCGGGTGCACATTCGGCAGCGAATGGTGTGCTTCCTCCCGGAAGACAGCCTCCCTTCTCCTCCCTCCTATTATGGCCTCAACGAACCTCGAGTTGTTAGGCTCACGATCGAACTCGGTTCGTTTGGAACGCAGGATCTTGATAGAGTCGTAGGCTCTTATCTTTGTTCTCCTTTGTGCCCAACTAAACCTAGGGGCGTTCACGCCGGATTTTGACGGGTTCAAAAAACCAGTAGGGAAGAATTCTTGTATTAATAAATAATAATTGTACCAGTTTTACAACTTTATATCTAAGTCAGTACAAGTGACGAGTTGACACGGGTTGGTAAATCCGTGTAGGAATACCCCTGCCTGAACCTGTGGGACATGCTCAGTGTCACACTCACGTCAAAAACACGATTATATATATTTTGCTTTGTTTTGTCGGTTTTACATGAATTTTCAACGGTATAGAATGGTTTTGAAAAATAAAAAATGATGTGCACATGACCCAACAACTTTAATACAATCAATTAATAGACGAAAGTAGAATGTTCGTATAGAGGCCCCGTCCCATAAAATCTAAATTATGTGCTAATTAAGATGTACATGCTAGGCTAGCTCTTTGTATATATCACCATATTAATTACTCTCTCCGTCCCATAGTGTAGGGTGTATTTTGATTGGTTAAAATAAAATTTTGATCATCAATTACTTTATTAATATGTAATTATGTGATACAAAGTCACAATCATACTAAGTGCTTTTGAATACGAATAAAATAATATCAATTTTATGTCACATAAACCATAAATTAATGGAGTAATTATTGGTCGAAGCCTTATAGAACAGAGGGAGCAATTACTTTTCTTTAAAAAAAGTTAGTTACTTTTACACCAGCTGTTAGTACCACCTATAGATACTTAGAGAGTTAGTGGTAACAAGCGTTCAACTAAAATGTACAGTTCTCATCAGTTGCTAAGCTTAGTTAGCTTCAATGCCATGTGTTCCGGTCTTAACTGCTACGCCCCCGTCCATGGGTGTCTCTCTTCTTTGATTTCTTATTAGCATCATGCGTGCAATGCAGATGCTTATTACGAGGAAGAAAACCCTAGGTTATTTGTGTTCTTTTATAATACAGCCACACTGTTTTTTTATCTCACCTCCTCTAGGCCACAAATCATGTACAAGAATCTAGCCTCATGGCTTCTCACAAAAGGGGTCTTTGCTGTCTGATTACCCGTCTACATCGTTATCCATTGCCCTTGGGAGATCAATTATTTATAGTCTCAGTGGATCATAGCTCAGAGATTACTTTCATACTGCAATTGTTATTTCCACGTAGGACGTGATATAGGTACCTAACCACCTACAGCGGAGTAGAATAGATGGTCTGTCACTCTACTTAACTAGTTATCTTAGAGTGCATTTGTTTCGGTGCACAACTATTTTAGTTCAACTAGACTTTTTCTTTGGCAACAAACCTAGTCTCTATCTAAACCAATATAAAAGATACAAGTTTACGAAATTTAAATCATCTTAAAATCTGACGGCTCATAATTTTAATTAAATCTCTATAAATTTAACTTTAACTGCACATTAACTCTCATAATCGATTTCTTTTAGTTATGCTTTGCATCTCTTAATCAACTAATTTAATTGCTATTTACATCTCTTCAGTGTTTTGAATCATACCTTTAATACTTCTCTAATGCCCTCTTTGGCTACAGCACATCGCTCCCTATCCCTCCTCTCAATTCTAGATAGACTATAAGTGTTAAGTAAATACCTAACTACAAACGTAAATTTTAAAAAGAATTTTTTAAATTTTGATGAAATTGAACTACGGGAACCATATGCTTAATAGATTTCTTATGCATCTAGTTTATTATATTTAATATATTAGTCGGTTTAAAGCAATTAATATATTTGTGATGACGTACCTTGCATGTGCGTGATTACTAGCGTAAATTAATGTTTGACTAGATTAGGTAGACTAGTTGGTTAGCCATTAGAAAAAGAGTTAATATTGCGATGATTTAGCTTAGTGCACTATTTTTTTGTGTTACTTAATTATAGGCCGAGGTGATCAAAAGATTTTGACCGGTTATCTTAATCATCTCTAACCGATGGTTGTTTGAAGGATTTCCTAGGAAAGACATGAAGAAAGGCCAGGGTGTTTAGGAGTTAACGCTACTAAGTATGTAATCAATTATTTTAATCAATTATTTGCAGTCCCTAGGATGTGTAATGCACTGATTGCCATTTTTAAAATTTTGCCTCTATAGTTCTTCCTCTCCCACCTCTTTTCTTCTTGCCACCGATCATCGTATCTGCCGTGACAATCACATCGTATCTGCCATGACAATCTCCAAAACCCTGAATTGCGGTATGCTACGGGCAACATCATATCCATAGCCATGAGGCTCTTCCCGCCTCACCACCGCACAACCTTGTGATTGCTCGCCCACCATTTTTTCGCTCTACAACCTCACATGATCTAGCTATAATGGTCTACGCTTCACCTCTTTGCCTCCTACAATGGGTCTCTAACACCATCAAGATGAACTCTTACGCTTGCCCCATCACACACGTATGCCAACAACTCCCAAAGTGGCAATGAGAGCATAGCAACGAGGGTCCCGGTGATGGTGAAGAAGGAGAAGAAGAAGAAGATGTTGGAGTGTATTGCAATTTAGATGGTGGCGCTACAACGGACACCACCGGAGGTGGCTCTAGAGCACGCCACCAGAAGAAGAGAGAGGAGGGACATGGACAAAATTGTCGAAATGGAAGATAAATGCATTGCACATCCTTGAGAGCGGCAAATAATTGATTTCTTCGCAAATCCAAAAAGGCAAATCGTATAACTTTTTTACGGGCGACTCAAAGACTAGTACATGTGAAGTGGCAAACGATCAATTCTTCCGTGTTTGCACATTAGACATACATTTTACAATCTTTGAAAATTAGCTTTCTGACTTGTCCACAAATAAAATATTCTTCAATCTTGAAAAAGAAAGCCGATGTTTTTAGACAATGCCCGCCAACTTGTTATTACTGTATGTAGCAAAGGATGTAAGTACGTCTAGGTGCATCTACATCTATTCAGCTAGTTTCTGCACCCAACGTAAATGGTAATATCCTCTGTATATTATTACTTTTATATAACAGGAGAAAAACTCTCTCAATCTCTGCATTCAAGGACACTCACAGTCACCTCTGCATATTACTTCATTTACAATGTCATATTACAGCGAATTTCTCCTAGTCGTTGGATCGGAAAGGAGTGCGCACCATCTGATTTAGGTACTCTACCATGGCGCATGGACACCACACTAGATCATAATTCATAATAAGTACGTCAGTAAGCGAGCATGCTCTGCCGCTAGTGTTGTGGGAATCATCTTATCTGTTTGTGCATAAGCCCCCTGTGAGCATCATAATCCAGTAGGCACTCTTAATTTAGTATGTAAAATCCGCCATCTAATCCACCGACTTTTTGAGCCAACTCAATCATAGAACCAGCAGCCACTGGACGACAAAAGGAAAAGTTCCTCAAAGAGGAATCAAGTAAACCTTAACACAGACCATGGTTGTAAATAATCCTCTCACTTGCAAGTTCTTAATACCTTTATGGAATTTTTTTCCCTAAGAATCAATATATTTATGTAATTCAATGTAGAGAAGTACAATTCTATGCTCGAAACTTAGATTCCACTCGGAACACATAAATCAAGTTCAGTTCATGAAAAAATTCTCATATTCCAAACAAGCCCCGGTATCTTTCGGCAGTGCAGAGGCTAGCTAGAGCTTGCATATGTTCCATGCGTCCATAAGATCAGCAATCATGGATCGACCAAACCAATTTGTTCTCTGACGGTCGATTGATTGTTAATTAGCGTCCTTGAATTGGACTCCTGTACTGTTATCATTCAAATCCCTGTACACATACAGTGTCAGCAGTCAGCAGGGATAGGTAAGGGACATTGGAAATTAAGAATTAGCTGCTGCTCCTGACTGATTCGTTCATGGACCAATGGAGCGCCAGAATGACACACGTCGAGTTTGGGCCATCTTTATTACTCGTACTTAATAGTATTCCGCGCTATTTTACTCCTACGTGTAGAATAGTACGAGCAGTGATAATTATATATGTCTTGTTATCACCTCTAAAGTGGTATATATGCTCTTTTGTCACGTCGAGTATATTTATATACTTATCCTAAGATAGTCTATATAAAATATATAAGAAGATTGCAAATAATATTATAGGTTTTAGCGTAATTTCATAATACCTTCATATTTATACATTAACAAAAAGTGTCTACATTTTTTTACATATTATCTAAGTAGTATAGGTACTATCTAGGTGCCTTTTTATACTCTCATACTACGGGTACATAATTTTGTTGTGCGAGATAATCCCTACAGTATGAGGTACGGTATATGGGGTAACTACTATTAATCATAAAAAAAGCTTTTATATAGACGCATATACACGGCCGTAAGCTATTCTCCTACCTCCACGTCCTTGGTTTTACAACATTTTGTGCAGGAATTTATGATACTTTTTACAACAATCTACGATCTGTGATTTACAATATGTTGTACAAAGAGTTACTGTCTCCCACAACTTTCATCAAAACTACGATCTTGTATGCACAATGTTACGATCTTGTATATTCTATATCCTAATGCCAAATATGTGTATGTGTCTGTGTGTACAGGAAGCCTTTTTTTCTACAAGCAATGATAGTTACTCATATGTCATGTCTCATAGTGTTGGGAGTATTTAGAGCAACAGAAAGTGCATACCCACAATATGAGAGTATATAAGGCCACCTAGGTAGTGTATATAGTACTTCTTAGGTTTATGTACATACTTTTATATAAAAATATGAAGGTATTATGAAATTAGGATAAAATGTACGAACTCATTTGCAATTTATTAATGAAGTTCACATTGTAGTACCTTAGGATAAGTTATACTCAAAGTGATAAAGGAGTATATATACTATTTTAGAGGTGGTATATGAGACAGAAGGGTAACTACCACCGCTTGTAGGATGTATTTTTTCTATGTATATGTGTGTGTGTGTGTGTGTGTGTGTGTTTGTGTTGCAATCACTAGAGAATAACTATTCTGCAACATTTTTGCAATGTCTTATGAACACCAATTGTACTGCTTGTGTATGATTAATTGTACTATCTTTATAGTAGTTATCAGCATATACGGTCATCTATTTGTTGATCGTCATTGTCTCCGACACTGCATAGGGTTTGCCGGAGATTTCGTAGTCGCGTTTGGGATGGAGGTCACCATTTGTCGAGCTCGCCAGCAATGGCTGCACCGACAATCGAGTTTGCTGGAGATTTTGCACGCACATTTGGGATGCGGATCGTTGTTGCCATGCTCACCGGTGATGGCCGTGCACGCATGTGATTGCGCATCATTGAGCTTGCCCTAGATTGGGTTGTGGGTCGCCTCCTGCCGAGCTTGGTGGAGACGGTTCGTCCCTTTTCCGAGATCGCATGGGTAGGAGTAGCTTTTGTGTATGCATCTTTGCGGACCATCCCCTGATGCCATCATCGTCACCGCTGCCGACGGCCTTCACAAAACCTCCTTTTTTGTACCGCCATTTGAGAAATAGAGCTAATAACACTACACTTGGTGATAGTGGGGAGTTCTGATGACGAAGGCAGTGTAGAGGGAGATTGTGGAGGCAATACATCCGGTAATGTACAGGCAGTACAAACTTTGATGGAAGAGCAATACTGCATGGGAGGCGCTCGGGAACTCACAGTAGAGGGTCTGATGCATCCTATATTGGTGTTGTACTGCCTTCTTTGTCCTTGTACTATTTTGGATTAAAGATTTTATCATTGTACTGCGTTTAGAAAAACATTGATGATTGTATTGCTTTTCTCACACTGATTGTACGACCTTTTTCCAATATGTTTTTACCGCCGCTCAAATTTTCCTATGATTTTCCAAAATGTTGAATTTGTACCGCCTTTTCTACACCTATTGTATTGTCTATTTTTATGGGTTTTAAAGTACTCTTGTGTTGTGTTATCTAAATTACTGTACTTTATAATGTACCACCTTTCTTTCCATGTGTCGCTCGAAGTAGCTATTACGGAGGAGTTGGGTCCCTATAAGGGAGGAGTTGTTGCAAAATACTTATTCTATAACATGTTATAGAATAGTTGCTACACCCGAGTATAGCAACTCCTTGTCCTATATCTTACGATGTAGGAAGTATCTCATGTAAATGGGAGTATGTAAGATTGACAAGGTAGTATCTATACTATATTTTGGGTACTATGTATATTTTTTTACACATACTCCTTTTTATGTGTATACAAAGGTATTTGCCAAAAAGAATAAGAAGTATGGGCTCTCATGTAATTTTTTCATATGGTTCACATCGAAGTACCTTAGAACTAGTATATGAGTATATTCAAACTGATAAAGGAGTATGTCAAAGCCATTTAGATGGTATATCAAAGGTGGGGTGTAGCTACACCCAGGAGTAAAAAGCATTTTTCCTACATATGTGTATATATATATGTAGCCTTTATCTTACAGCCTGGTGTAGTTATACCCATGTGTTATTTCACTCATTCTATGTAATATCTAGCGCAATGAAAAGTATATACTTGTAGTATGGAAGTATATAATATGAAATATGTAGTATACTTGTACTATTGGAGTATATAACATTAAGTATATAGTATAGATACTACTTCTTAGGTGGTATGTATATTTTTTTGACATACTCCTTTCTATATACAAACATGAAGCTATTTTCAAAATATGCTAAGAACTATGGATTAACTTGGTAATTTTTCGTGTGATTTGTATTGAAATATCTTAGAATAGTATGTGAGCATACACAAAATGATAAGATAGTATATATACTACGAACATAGTAATATATAAGATGTAAGTGTAACATCAACTGCTTGTAAGATGGATTCTCTCTACATATATATATATATATATATATATATATATATATATTTATCCATATAGAGTGCTCTTAGCTAGAGTAGCACAACCAAAAATTTGCAAAAAAAAATTAAAAATAGAAAAATTAATTTGATTGGCACCATGTGTATGTAGCGTATCATAAAATTTCAAATGTAAATTTCATCTCACATTAAGAAAAAGAAAAGAAATTGTCTCGTGAATAATATCCAAGAGAACTATTCACAAGAGGTACTTATTCACATCAGAATGTTTTTCCTTTTTACTTTTTGTGTAGTTTGAATTTGGGCTTTAAATTTTATGTATGATAGATGTATATCGTGTTAACTCACTCTAATTATTTTAATTTTTGTGACAATGTTTGATTCGTGCGTCTACGGTCCGAGAGCATGATATATAGTACCATAAGCCATAACAGCATTAGATATGTCCTCATCACTCAGCATGTAGAAAGAGCCACTCATGGCTTAATTAATCAATCTCTTGGCTTAGAAAGTACAACCACTTTGTGCATGTATGCATGTACGTTTCGTCTCCATCTCGGGTTGGTGAGCTCCCTTGACATTACCGCTCTACCGCCCTCGATTTCTCTAGCTGGCCCAATGATCACACTTTGAAATAGGGTAGAATAAGACTCAAATCTGTCTAGTTGTAAAAAATAATCTAAAATAAGGTAAAAGTAAGACTCGAAACCACGTAGGATTTACAAATATATGGATACAATTACAATTTTATACGACCACTGGCCAAGGCGGCCATGACATCCGCAGCAAGCATCCTGGATGACACCTGGGTCGAGGAGGTCAACTTCACAACGGGGGCAGGGCATTTATCGCAACTCCCGGGATAGGTCCCCGCAGTGGGCCTAAGTCCTCACCACCTCGTTAGTGTGACCGGCTGCACAGACAACCAGCTGTCAGCCTCGACACCATGGAGATGGCCATGCTTCGTGCCAAGATCAAGAACCTAGAGGATGTGACAGGTACCACTTTTTCCCGCCTTATGAATATTTTAGATTTTTTTGAATGAACATATTATTTCTATGTTCAAGAGGTGTATCTTTGGGTAGCTTGATGGGTCAAATCCAAGAATCCATCAACAATATTCATTCCTTTGAAGTGAATCGAATAGTAGAGTTCATGGAAAAGAAGGGTTCTGGTATTTGTAAATCGGATTCCCACGTAGAGCCTAGTAATTGTTTAGATGCCCACGTAGAGCCTAGTCAAGCCAACTTTCACACCAATTGTTTGGAGCACCTATGTGGTTCAGGTGCGTTTAAGTGGCACTACAAACCTCCTAAGGGTAGATCAGGTGGAATTATGTCGAGGAGGGTGACTTTTTTTTTGTAAAAGCCCAGTTACGGAATAGGAAGGATGGCATTAGGTGGAGGGTGCGCGCTGTTTATGGCGCTGCCCAACTGAACCTACGAGAGGCCTTCTTAGCGGAATTAGCACAGTCTTGCCATGCCAAGGAGTACCCCTTGCTACTTGGGGGGATTTTAATATTATCCGACCGGAAGAGGAGAAGAATAATAGCAATCTTAATGCACGATGACCTTTCCTTTTTAATGCAGTCATTGAGAGCTTAGAGTTACGTGAGGTCTCTTTATCTGGTCGGCAATATACTTGGACTGGATCAGGTGACGATCCGACCTTTGAAAAACTAGATCGGATTTTGATAAGCACAAAATGGGAGACAAAGTTGCTGCTATTGACAGCGACTACTCTAGAGCATTTTGTGTTAGACCACACTCCTCTCCTCCTGGATACAGGGTCAGCCAACAACCGGGGCAACCAACCGCTATTTAAATTCGAGCTTGGTTGGTTCCATCGGGATGGTTTCTTTGATACAGTTGCTAGTCAATGGTGGCGGCTAGTGAGGGCTGCATTAGCTATGGAGAGGTGGCAGAAGAATATTAGGTCACTTCGTCAATTCTCTAGGGGATGGGCCAATCATGCAAGTGGAATTACCAAAAAGGAGAAGGAAAAGCTTCTAGCTACGACTGATGAGTTAGATAAGACTGCGGAGACATTGAGGTTGTCTCCGGCAAAGATATCATCCAAGGGTAGTGCCAGTGCGCGAATGGCCCACCTCTTGTGGGAGGAGGAAATTAAATGTTATTAATGCTCTAAATCAAAATAATCAGAGGGTGATAATAATACGAGATACTTCCATCTCTTGGCGAATGGTTGCCACTGCAAACAACTGATTTATCAACTGGAACAGGATGAGAGAGTTATCAGAGGTCAGGCCAATTTAAAACAATACATCACTGAGTATTTTCAGAATTTCTTTGGGCCACCAACACTCAATAACTTTTCTATGCTGGAAAATGATAATGAAGCCATTCCTAAAGTCTCGGAGGCCAAAAATGACACCCTTACAACACCTTTCATAGAGATAGAAGTCGCTCATGCTATTTTTCAGATGGAGCACAATAAGGTGCTTGGTCCAGATGTCTTCCTAGCCTAATTTTATCAGCAATTTTGGGAGGTAATCAAAGAGGATCTCATGGTGCTTTTCCATGGCTTCTATAGGGGGCATTGCAGGTTTCAGGTTGAACTTTGGTATCATTACTCTAGTGCCAAACAAAAGTGTCGCGAACAATTCAGCAATATCGGCCGATTTGCTTATTAAATGTCAGCTTTAAAACTTTCCGCGGAAGTATAGAAACACAAACTGCTTAATTTGCATGGTAGATGAGGTGATACGGCAAATCCAAACGACTTTCATGCCCAAGAGAAACATCTTAGAGGGTGTGGTTATTTTGCACGAGACGCACAAGAAGAAATTGGATAGGGTCATTTTCAAGTTGATTTCAAAAAAGCAAATGACAAAGTAAAGTGGCCATTCCTGGAGCAGACTTTGTGTCTAAAGGGGTTCTCAAAATCTTGGTGCAACTAGATTTCCCAGTTTATCGGGGGTGGTAGCGTGGGTATTAAGGTGAACGATGCAGTTGGCCCGTATTTCCAAACGAGGAGGGGCCTTAGACAAGGTGACAGACATGTTGGCGGTTCTGTTGAATAGGGACAAAGATTCCGGCTGTATCACGGGCGTGGTTCCCCATTTGGTTGAGGACGGCCTGTCCATCCTCTAGTATGCTGATGCTACGATCATTTTTATGAATCATGACATCGAGCAAGTGAAAAATCTCAAACTTCTACTTTGTGTGTTTGAGGAGCTTTCAGGACTAAAGATTAATTTTCATCAAAGTGAATTATCTTTCTTTGGCAAGGCCAAGGAGTTTGTGCGGAGTATACACAATTTTTTGGATGCAAGTTAGGGAAGTTCCCTTTTCTTTATACTATGCACTACCGCTGCCGGATCTATCGTCGCCTCCTAACCATACATAGGTCACTGCCATCTCCTTCCATACGATAATCCGTCCTCCAACTCTGCCAACTAGTAGTCCTTCCCGTCCGTGGGAGGTAGCATTCCCACCTTGCCTCGTCTTAACCACCCACTCCACCCTGGTCTACCACCCACCCCCGGCCACCCTCTAAGCCTAGGCAAAGACGGGTTTCTCTAGACATCACGAACCCCTTCCATCCTAAACCCTAAACTTTAAGTGACCCCACTCCTAACCCTAACCTCATCAAAGAAGCAATAGCAGTGGTGATGGCAATCTCCCTGAATCCTAACCTACCGAAGGTTGAAGACGAGTGGCTACTTGTAGCATGCAAGGCCCAACAATGGGCCGGGTCTAGGGTGTGCCAAGGCATGCATAAACCTTGTTTCATCTCGGATTTTTCATAGATATTTATTAGGCTGGAGAAGAAGATTGTTAGTTATCTCTACCTCTTCTTTTACACTCCTACCCTGGAGTGTACGCCAAGGTGATAAGGCGGCGATGTCTCACGCTTGCACCGACACGCGAGGGGAAGGTCTCCCTTGGCCGAGATGCTTTGGCTACAGCGACATTGGCATCCCAGCCTACGCCTCAAACGCACAGTGGTGGATCATCGTCGGGTGAAGAGGAGGTATGTAGTTTCGAGTTAATCTGTGACTTACTACATATGGGCTACTCTATGCAGGAGCTTGCAACAAAATGTTGATAATTCCATCCTAGCTTCTAATTCAGAGTAGATTAAATGCCCGAAAGCGGGGTGCGAGTCTTCAGAGGCGGCGGTGATATGGCTAATCGTCGTTGTGGCTGAGTGCAGACCTAGGAAGGGCAAGCCCTAGAAAGGACCATTGCCACCACCGTGGGTATTTGAACCGGTCATCGTCAGGGATGTGCTTTCACGAGCCACGAAGATCAAGTCCTACGGGCATAACGGCTCCGAATGGCAAGGTGTAAGATTAGCGGCCAATTAAAATTTCTAGGCTCGACAGGCCATCTGTCGCATCGCTAGCTTCCACTACCTCAGTAGGTTCTTCCATGATAGAAGTACCAGCTACCACGGTAGGCCTAAGTGCTACCGCGACAGCTTCGTTGATGGACCTGAGGCTGGTCGGTGGGGGTATAGGCAGTACCGCACTAGATGTCGCGGCCTCCTCCATGCCTTCGCCTGCTGCCACTGCTGCAACAGGTTTTCCTACTTTCACAGTAGTGGTACCAACTACTACGATAGGCCTGGGCATTGCTGCGGCAGCCCCAGCATTGGACCTAGGGTTGGTCGGTGGGGATTTAGGAGATCCCCCACTAGGTACCGCAGCTTCTCTACTGTCACCATTTGTCGCATCGCTTGTGGACACTGCCACGACAGGTATTCCTACTAACGCGGTAGGGGTTCCATCTCCTGCGGCATGGTAGGAGTGAGACTCGGGGCTGGTCCAATAGCCCACGGCGGGGACTCCGCTGGGTGCCTCATGTGTTGTTACTGTATTCATCGGGGCACCAAAGATGATGGGCGTTGTCATAGCAATAGGCTTGGTACACCGGGTGCTGACGGCATCTTCACGTTGGGGGACTCACTGAAAAGGGTTATGCAACGTACCTCGATACATCGGTCCCTTTGAGATAACTACCTGTCGTGGAGAGGCAAACTAGTATTTTTATCTTTGGTTAGTCACATGTATGCATGCTGTAGCTATAGATCTGAGGTTATACTATTGGATCAATGCTTGGTTGATATATAATTTATATTAGGATTCCATTTAGATATATCTTGATTAGATTGGCTTCAATTCAAAATATTTAAATTGGATGATTTGTATTGTTGTTACTGTTCATATTAGATGAATATATGCCAGTGTTTTAAAAACATATGATTCATGTTAGATCTGGTTACTAGGTTTATGTGAGCTTCTCTTCAATAGCTAGGGTTTATTTTAATTATTTTATATAGTTTTTATATTAGAATTAGTTAGGGTCTTTTTAATATATTAGAACCAGACCCGAATATGTTTATTTTTGTTGCTGATCCTAAGCCCTAGGCCAAGCCATGTTCGGTTTATGAATTTTGATTGCATAACTTAGCTCTCTTTATAGTTCTAGTTTTATCGATGCTACATGTTATCCCTAATCTTCTTTAATATTATTGTCGATATGCTTGCTGTTTTCATTGAATGCAAAGATAGATAGCCAAATCCAAGGGGTTGTTCCTCATTTAGTGGACGATGGGCTTTCTATTCTCCAGTATGTAGATGATATTATCTTGCTTATGGAGCATGATTTTGAGCAAGCAGTTAACCTCAAACTTCTACTATGTGCTTTTGAACAATTCTTAGGCCTCAAAATTAATTTTCATAAAAATGAAATATCCTGCTTTGGTGTGACAAAAGAACAAGAACTTCAATACAGACAACTATTTGGATGTGAGACAAGCTGCTTCCCCTTTTGCTACCTAGAAATCCTAATTCACTATTAGAAACTAAAAAATGCGGACTAGAAAGGGGTGGAGGATCGCTTTGAGAATAGGTTGAGCAGCTGGAAGGGGAAACATCTCTCCATCGGTAGGCGCCTTGTTCTGATTAATTCTGTCCTACGCGGTCTGCCCATGTTCATGTTTATCATTATTTGAAATCCCACTTGGGATCCTCAAGAGACTCGATTACTTTACGTCCAGGTTCTACGAGCAAAGTGACGAGCACAATAAAAAGTATAGACTTGCCAAAAAGAGTATGCTGTGTAGGCCACATGATCTAGGTGGCCTTGGTATTCAAAACCTTGACATCGAAAACATTTGTCTTCTTTGTAAATGACTCTTTAAGCTACTTAATGAAGAAGGGATCAGGTGGTCCTTGCTATGTGGAAATACTTTAAAGAGAAAATGCTAGCACAAGTAGAAGTAAAATCTGAAGATTCCCATTTTTGGGCTAGTCCAATGAAGGTCAAACATGTATTATTGAGTTTTGGGTTCCCACAGGCTCCGAGATGGTTCTCAAATCGTCTTTTGGTTGAATACTTGGTTGGGCAATTGCCCTTTAGCTACTCAATATCCTTGGCTATTTAATATTGCCCGATAGAAACAAGCTATGGTGGCCCACGTACTATAGTCAACTCCGCTAACTCTTTCCTTTATGCGAACCGTTGTGGGGCAAAACTGATTAACCTCCTCGATCTCACAAATAGGCTAGCCTAGGTACATCTCGAACAAGAATGGGATGGTTTCACCTGAAGCCTTCACTAGAATGGGACCTTCTTAGTTAACTCATTGTATACTAAAGTGATACATCAAAATGTTCCTATCAGAAATAGACAACTTTGGAAACTAAAAGTCCTTTGAAAATAAGAATTTTCTTTTAGTATCTATGGAGAGGAGTAGTTTCTTACTAAAGATAACATTCGTAAGAGAAATTGGGAGGGTATTCCAAAATGTTGTTTCTATAATCATGATGACACGATTCAACATCTTTTTTTTGGCTGCCTGATAGCATGACTAGCAACACAAGTGGGTTCAGGGTCAACTCCTCCAACGAGCATCACAAATCTTTTTGGCAATTGGCTTCGTGGGATCGATAAGATACTGTGCTCCTTAATCTTAGTCGGAGCAACCGCATTGTGTTGATCCATTTGGCTATGTAGAAATGATGTTATCTTTGACAAAATTCTATAATTCACTATAAGTTATTTATAGATGTACACACTGGCTGTGATCTTGGTCGGTTTTGCAGCACCCAGAGGATCGGGAGCTCGTGTTGGCGGCTTGTCGTTTGCTTGAGTTTGTCGCAACAGAGCTTTTGCTAAACACGGATGAGGTTTTAGCCACCGGTTTGAGCGCGACATTAGGGGTGCTACTTGCGAAACTGCAGGACGATAATGTTGCTTGTTTCACCCAATTTCAAGTTATAAAGCCGCGTTTGGTTGTTACCTTTACTTTTTTGTTGAATTTTTTACCATGTGCACGTCACATGAATCAGAAGATATTTTGTTTAGGACTTTACTACCTGATGACCGTGCGCCCTGTATGCTTATCGTGCGGTGGCCCACCCCACCTCAGCCCGAGACGGCCCATCACTGGACGTGCGCGTGAGCACGGTTGGCCACGGGAGTGCGAGTCCATCACCGAACATGAGCGCGGTCGAGCGCGCGAGTGCGGGAAGTGCGCGCGCACAGGTTGCCGCACATTTCTCCTGGGAATCAAATACCAGCTCAGCTATTTTGTCCTATTCCTCCTTTTTCTTCTACCTGTGCCGACCAAAGCAACCAACAAATCCATTCTACCTCTGCCGACCAAAGCAAGCAACAGATCCATGGAGAAACCAACCAAAAGGATAGAATTTTTTTAAGGTAACCAACAGCATCACCCAACAGAAAAGAAGAAAAAACATCAGATCACATAGCAGGTGACAACATGTATCCTACTTGATCATCTCTTGCATCCTTGATCATCAATCATCTGAGAACACAATCATCTCAACAAAATCCCCAGATCTACTTCGTGCTGCCTAACATGTCAAGTTACCACCAAAACATATGACTGTTTACATGACTATATATTGCTCTACTCTATCACTTGCCTTCCTGTAGTAGTCAAAACTGACGATATGCATCACATCGCAGCATCCAGGGACATTCAATCACAAATGCATATGTGCCCTCCTGTTATGTCCACCTAATGAGTATGAAAAGTTACCTGAAAAACTGCAATTACAGCAACTTTGTATATCCCCAATTAACACAAACAAACAAAAAACTTATTGCAGATTGCCATGGATCCTATGCCATCCAATATTCAGCCTCTGTGTGACAAATTCGAAAAATCAACAATGCCAACATGGCCAGGTGTAAAAACAACAAGTTTAGCACAAAACGGTTCAGACGAAGTAGCACAAGATAAACACCAACTTGATATCACAGGTAAGCGATAGTGTGAATCATGAAACAGTTATCTCGTTCTTGACCACCAGTTACCATTTTAGCATTTATGTACTTACCATGGTTACCAGATTAAAAATATTCGTACTAACAAATTCTTTAAATAAATACAGTAAGCAATGCTATGTCCAGCCATGAGACCATTGGGAATGCTCAGAATACACAATCTAGCCTACACACCATCACCGAGCCCACCATTGATGGGTCCAGTGGGCATACAACTGATAGAGACAATGATGAGGAAAATGGTGTTGAGATCATTTCTAGCCCACAGCAACCTTTTCTCACCATGAATTTTGACAGTCTACAGGCAGCTGAAGAGCACTACAGGGTCTATGCAAGGAGGCATGGGTTTGGGATAAGGTATGAATACCGAAGGATATCTGCAGTTGATGGAAAGGTAGCTAGGGTGTCAATTGTGGGCCATAAGGCTGGTAAGAAGCGTGAAATGAAAGAAAACACACAAAGTCTGTAGCCTGTTGTAAAGAAACGAAAATGGAGCAAAATTGTGGCGTACCCGGTTTTTAAGCCGGATACTCCCTTGTGATTACTGTACCGGTCCCTAGATCAGTAGCCGGTACACACAAGTTAACTTGTATATCATTGTCATACATACGTATAAGAGTAAATGGACCGTCAATGTCGATTGTCTGATACCTGTAGCCCAACGGCTATGAACTTGCAGCGGAAATCAAGCGGTGATGAAGCCCATCAATATGCCATACCTGACAGGCAACTGACTGGGGTTACGCCCTAGCTTTCGCATTCATATTCGTATCTTCGGAATTGATGTCTCCTTCGTCTGGCCAAATCAACAAGCCAGGTAAGTACATTGAATGTACTCGCAAGCTATTCCCACAGAAGAAAATATACGGTAATATTTCATGTAGGGAATGAATCAAGGAATAGCTCTACCCTATGTTGCTGGTTGTGCGGAAATGTAAGTTTTCATTGTAAATACGATAGTAGGATTCAAAGCTATTTTGAAAACAGAAGTAGTTCGCAGTAATAATCATCATTCGAGGTAGAATCCGCTACCTCTCTTTTTCCTTTCCTCAGCGTGATAGCTCAGCCTATCACGCCTACCCTTTTTGGCTCCACTCGCACTACCCCGGGCAGTGCAGCTAGCCTCCTCTTCTGCAATTCCTGGCTACCATCCGTGTAGCGTAAATTGCTCTCTGTGGACACATCATGCCCACGTCCTTAATCCCATATCCACCAACTTTCACAAACAAAACATGGTCTAACAAGTGTGTGGCCTTGCCAGTTCATGTCCATGATCGAGGACGCGGCTATTCGAATAGTTTGTACCACTCTGCAGAGGTTGTACGGCTTTACCCACAAGATGTAGGTCACCCTTGGTATACTTCGCGACGTATATTGACAGGGTTATTACAACGAGACCTTTCGCCCATGTTCACACCAGAGCCGGACCCGCTAAGTGGGTAGCCCAACTTTTGCATCCCGGATGTTAAAAATGGGACTCTCCACCTTTGTGTCGAACCATATTTTCACATACTACGTGAAACCCACTGAGAGCTTTACCTCCAACCGACGTGGAACTCATTGAGGGCTTTACCTCCACGTAGTCCTGTGAAGATCCTCTAGGGATCCCAAATCCACCCTAGCACATCACCCTAACTTCCCACGGTTCCGAGCTCTAGCATTAGACGAGGTACCGAGTCAAGTCCTTCCCATAAAGGACATGTGGACGTACGGTTGGGGAACTGATTCAGCGGCACTTAGGTTTGGTCCTTAACCGATTCGAGCAAGACTCCAATTTCAACTCATCACCTCAGGTAACGACCGGCTACCCTACCATTCATTACCCGAAGTAGCAACCGGCTACTCTACCACCTCCCAACATTCCTTAGCATTCTTGCCCGAATCAAAATCCTCCTTCTTTTTATTCAGGGTTTTAACAAACATTCCTTTTAAATGGCACCTCGGTATGCATTTACAAACCGAGGGTTTTGATCCCATACCCAAGTAACCGTTGAAACTTAATTTTATCTATAGCAGGGCTAAGCACGGCTAAAGCCTATATCCCTACTAACTCGTCGATCGAATATCAATCGACTCGTTAAGCCTAGGGTTACCAAGGCTGGATATGCAAGCCTACGCCACATGCAACCACTAGGCTTAACTACTCTAGCATAAAATAACGTTGATATTAACATAGCATGCAAGGTTCGCAAACAAAGTAATTACGTTTTACAAATATGGGATTCAACATGTTCAAAGTGGGAATGCTTGCCTGGCAGTACTGGCCGGGTCTCGATCTCAACTTGATACGGCAACATCGGAAATCCTTCGTGCGAGGTACCGCCGCATCGTAGCTACACGTCGAGGAAGCAACGAATAAACAACAGTGCAAGGGATAAATTCGAGCAAGAATCGAACATGCACTCATGAATTTTAAGGTATGGGCTTTGGACATAATTGTTTAGTAGGATTTGTAGAAAGGCGAGAAGGTGGTAGTCTCACAAGAAATAAGGATTTTTGGTTGAACGGGAGATCCCTAACCTGTTGGGGAACGCGCTACGCAAAACAAAAATTTTCCGCGCACGAACCAAACCAAGAAACACTATCGAGGTGTAGGTAACGATATCATACCTTCGACGATCACGTCAATGCAGCGGAGAAGTTGACCGATGTCGATGAAGTCCGCAGACTCCCGCAGCTAGGTTATACCTCCCAGCCGCGAGAGCGATCTCCTCGTGAATAGTTCGCCCGATCAAACGCCGAAGTATACGACGTCTCCGAGGTATCCACGCGTACCGGATCAGCGACACCGCGGTAATGTGTGGACCAGCACACAAGAACAGCGGGGATCTACGAGAAGGAGAAGCAGCAGCGCGCCGGCAGCTGTACTAGATCCAATCTAGAAGAGAGAGAAAAAGAAGGCTGTGGCCAATCTAGAGATGGCCGGCCTAGGGTTTAGTCCAAGAGACTAGGGCTGCCTCTGGGGCTGCTTGGGATACCCTTTGAGGTGCCCTGCCCCTCTATATATAGGGGTTGGGGCAGCTCTCCCTAGGCAGGTGGAGTCCTACTCCAGCAGGGACACCCTGTTGGAGTTGGAGTCCAACTCCACTAGAACTTTCTAGAACCTTCCAGAACCTTCTAGAATTTCTAGAACCTTCTAGAATTTCTAGAACCTTCTAGAACCTTCCAGAACCTTCTAGAACCTTTCAGAACCTTCTAGAACCTTCCAATACTTTCCGGAACACTTCCGGACATCATCGAAACCATCCGGGACCTCCCGGAACACTTTCGAGATCATCCGAAACACTTTCGGAACTCTTCTCTCTCGTTCTCCATAAATCGTAGCATTCCTAAATGTCGCTAAAACGTTAAGCATGTGACCCTATAGGTTCGAGTATATGTGGACATGTCCGGAATACCTTCCGGTCAATAATCGTCAGCGGGATCTGGACACCCATAACGACTCCCACATATCATCGAAGATCTTTATCGAGCAAACCTTGTATTGTCGCATACAATTCCTTTTGCCTCACGATACATTACACAACCCGAGGCGAGACTTTGACGGTATCCCTGTGATCAACTCCTTGATCACCATACCTAGTTATCCTCGTTACCGGTTTGTACTCTTTTCTCGTTTCTGTATTCCGGTATCCCCGTGACTAACCTTTTAGTCACAATACCTGGCCAGGCGATGCTGGACACCGTAATACCGAGTGGGCCCAGAGTGTATCTCTCCATCGCCGGATGGGCAAATCCCAGTCTTGACATATCTAGAACCACGATATACTTTCTGGTGTACCTGGAAGTCACCTTTATAATTACCCAGTTACGGCGTAACGTTTGATGACCCCAAAGCAACCATCCGGTATCCGGGTCTATGATATTCTCATGGTCTAAGGACGCAAGTAAACGTTAACACATCATGAGAAGATACTGACAACATATTGACGAAGTGATCTCGCAGTATCTCATAAGGGGTCTATCCAACACCATTGTTACCCTAACAATGTGTTCCCATTATTGCCGGCATCCTTGTTACATTAACAATGCCCATGATCAGGAAAACAAGATCATCAACAATACATGAGCTAGTCCAGAGGCCTGACTAGGGATCTGAATGGTGTTTATTATTCCACACATGCAATTAGGTTTTCCTCTGAATCTCATATTCAAGAACCAATGCAATTTTAGCATAGAACATAAACTTAATCATGAACATGAAAATAGAATAATAACAACTTTATTATTGCCTCTAGGGCATATTTCCAACAGTCTCCCACTTGTACTAGAGTCAATAATCTAGCCAATGCTTAAGCTCCTAACACCTATGGCATTCCGGTGTTGCTCATGCTTTGCTTGTTGTAGAGGCTTCGTCAGCGGATCTGACACATTCAGATCCGTGTGTATTTTGCATATCTTTACGTCTCCACGCTCCACCAATTCACGAATGATGTGGAATCGGCGTTGTATATGTTTGGACTTCTGGTGGGACCTTGGCTCCTTGGCCTGAGCTATGGCGCCACTATTGTCACAATAGAGCTCCATAGGATCCAGCGCGCTCGGAACCACACCAAGCTCGGTGACGAACTTCTTAATCCAAACGCCCTCCTTTGCCGCTTCTGAAGCGGCGATATACTCAGCCTCCGTTGTAGAATCCGCCACAGTGTCCTGCTTGGAACTCTTCCAGCTCACTGCGCCACCGTTCAGTGTATACACTAAGCCTGATTGAGATCGAAAATCGTCCGGATCTGTGACAAAGCTGGCGTCGGTGTAACCCTTTACAACGAGCTCTTCGTCACCACCGTATACGAGAAACATATCCTTAGTCCTCTTCAGGTACTTTAGGATATTCTTCACTGCTGTCCAATGATCATGACCTGGATCACTCTGGTATCTGCTCGTAACATTTAGAGCATAGGACACATCTGGTCGTGTACATATCATGGCGTACATGATTGACCCAATCGCGGATGCGTATGGAATCTTACTCATGCGTTCTCGCTCATCAGTTGTCGAAGGACACTGATTCTTGCTCAAACTTTTCCCATGCGACATCGGCAAGAACCCCTTCTTGGCGTTTTCCATACTGAACCTCTTCAGTACTTTATCTATATATGTACTCTGGCTTAGCCCTATTAGGCGCTTTGATCTATCTCTATAGATCTTTATACCTAATATGTATGCTGCCTCGCCTAAATCTTTCATTGAAAAACTATTTTTCAACGAAGTCTTAATATTGTCAAGAAAAGATACATCATTCCAATCAACAATATGTCATCCACATAGAGTATTAGAAATGCTATTGCGCTCCCACTTACTTTCTTGTAAACACAAGCCTCTTCGCAGTTCCTGATGAACCAAACCCTTTGACCACTTCATCAAAGCGAAGATTCCAACTCCGTGATGCTTGCTTCAGTCCATAGATGGATCTCTGAAGTTTGCATACCTTTCCAGCATCCTTTGGATTGACAAAACCCTCGGGCTGTATCATATACACGTCCTCGGTTAGCTTCCCATTCAGGAACGCTGTTTTGACATCCATTTGCCATATCTCGTAATCGAAATATGCAGCAATCGCTAGAAGAATCCGAACAGACTTAAGCATCGCTACGGGAGAGAATGTCTCGTCGTAGTCAACTCCTTGAACTTGTCGGAAACCCTTTGCGACAAGTCGAGCTTTATAGATGTATACATTCCCATCCGCGTCTGTTTTCTTTTTATAGATCCATTTACATTCGATAGGCCTCACGCCTTCAGGAGGGTCCACCAAGCTCCAAACTTGGTTCTCGTACATGGATTCTATCTCGGATTTCATGGCGTCTAGCCATTTAACGGAGTCAGGGCCCATCATTGCTTCCATATAGGTCGCAGGCTCATCGTTGTCTAACAACAATACCTCGTCCGAAAACCACTGTGGTTTCGTGCGAATCCTACCAGACCTTCGTGGTTCAGCTGCTGGCTCGACTGAAGTCTCTACATCACATGTAGGGGCTTCCGTCTCAGTCATTGTGGGAAACTCCGGAACCTCTTCCGGTGTTGCATCACTTTGACCTAATGACGAAGATTCACCAATCTCGTCGAGTTGCACTATCCTCCCACTCACCCCTTTCGCAAGAAACTCTTTCTCGAGAAACACACCGTTCTTTGCGACAAACACTTTGCCTTCGGTGCGGTGATAGAAGGAATACCCAACAGTTCCTTTGGGATAACCAACAAAGAAGCATTTATCCGATTTGGGATCGAGCTTATTTGGTTGTAAACGCTTTACATATGCATCGCATCCCCAAATTTTAAGAAAAGACAAGTTGGGTTTCTTCCCATGCCATATCTCATATGGTGTCGTTTCAACGGATTTAGATGGTGCTCTATTTAGTGTAAAAGCGGCAGTCTCTAAAGCATAACCCCAAAAAGACAATGGCAGTTCAGTTAATGACATCATCGATCTTACCATGTCCAACAAGGTTCGATTACGTCTCTCGGACACTCCATTCCTCTGTGGCGTTCCGGGAGGCGTAAGCTGTGGAACAATTCCGCAGCTCTTCAGATGTTCGCTAAACTCGTAACTCAAATACTCCCCTCCGCGATCTGATCGCAGAAACTTGATTTTCTTGTTACGATGATTTTCTACTTCATGCTGAAATTCTTTGAACTTTTCAAAGGTTTCAGACTTATGTCTCATCAAATAGATATACCCATATCTACTCAAATCATCCGTGAAGGTAATGAAGTAGAGGAATCCACCGCGTGCAGCTATACTCATTGGACCACATACATCCGTATGTATGATCTCCAATAAGTCAGTCGCCCGTTCTACGTGGCCTGTGAACGGCGTTTTAGTCATTTTACCCATTAGACAAGGCTCGCAAGTGTCAAATGATTCATAATCAAATGACTCCAAAAGTCCATCACAATGGAGTTTCTTCATGCGCTTCTTTCCAATATGACCCAAACGGCAGTGCCACAAATAAGTGGAATTCGAATCGATTATCTTGCGACGTTTAGCGTCAGTGTTATGGATGTGTGTATTACCATCAAGATTCATAATAAATAACCCATTCACAACGGGAGCATGGCCATAAAACATATTATCCATATAAATCGAACAACCATTGTTCTCAGACTTAAACGAATAACCGTCTTGCAACAAACATGATCCAGAAATGATGTTTTTGCTCAAGGCCGGAACATAGTAACAATTACTAAGCTCTAATATAAATCCTGAAGATAAATGTAGAGGTAGGACACCACGGCGAGCACAGCAACTTTTACTCCGTTCCCGACGCGCATCGTCACCTCATCCTTTGCCAGTCGCTTAGGCCTCTGTAGTTCCTGCATCGAGTTGCAAATATGAGCAACCGATCCGGTATCCAATACCCAAGAATTACATTGCGGACCAGCAAGGAATACATCAATAACATGTATGACACTCATACCTGAGCTGGACTTTCCAGACTTCTTCTTTTCTGCCAGATATTTCTTGCAGTTCCTCTTCCAGTGTCCCTTCTCTTTACAGAAGAAGCACTCAACATCAGAAGTGGCGCCAGTCTTGGACTTCTTAGGCGTGTCAGTCATACTAGCACCCTTGGATTTGCCCTTTTTCTTAGACTTGCCCTTCTTCTTGAAGTTGGTTGTTTTATTCACCATCATCACATGATCGGCGTCCTTCTGGATTCCACTCTCAGCAGTTTTAAGCATAGTGAATAATTCACCCATACTCTTTTCCATCCCATTCATGTTGTAGTTCATGATGAAGCTACTATAGCTCGGAGGGAGGGAAGCAAGAACAAGATCAGTGCCCAACTCTTGGGAGATTGGAAAACCTAGCGCATCCAACCTTTGCGCGTACCCAGACAATCTAAGTACGTGCTGACTCACTGAGCTGCCCTCAGCCATCTTGCATTCAAACAAGGCTTTGGATATCTCATATCTTTCAGTCCTTGCTTGCTTCTGAAACAAAGCTTTCAGCTCCTGGATTAACTCATAAGCAGCCCAATTCTCAAACGCTTTTGAAGATCAGGTTCCATGGAGGCAAGCATGATACACTGTACTGCAATGGAATCATCGCTCTTAGATTGATAGATACGAGTCTCATCATCCGTAGCGTTAGCGGGGAGTTCACCAAGAGTTTGCGATAGGACATAGTCCTTCTTGGCACTCTTGAGGACAATCCTCACATTACGGTACCAGTCCGTAAAGTTGTTCCCAGATGAATTCAGTTTTTCTTTCTCAAGCAACGCGCATAGTGGAAAGGTGGTTACGGGTGCCATAGATCTACAACTTAAAAACAAATACACTTTAGACATTGTTCATGATTAAAGCACTCAAATTAACACTTAATTAGAGTAAGCTCCCACTAAAACCAATATCCCTCATAATTGATTATTAGTGATTCAAGATCCACGACTCACTTACTCCACCATTGATGTGACATCACTGATGATGGAATAACGAGACCGGTAGGTCAACATGCCAATCATATCCCATATGACTCTTGTTCATCTTTCGATGGGTGTGTTCCGAGCCCAAGACGATCTTGCAAAGCTCGTCAAGACAACCGAGTGCTCTGCTGCTCGAACGGTTCGCGCCCGCCTCATATATGTCAAACCTATCGTACCCATGTGACATGGCGCACCTCAGAATGGCAAATACTCCAGACGGTGCTACACTTGGAAGAACACTAACTACTTTGATATTTGTGTGAGGGATCACCCTATTTAACAACGTCTACCACGCATCAAACAAGGTGCATAAAAGGGATTAACATCACATGCAATTAAATTATTGTGATATGGTATAGCCCCTTTTGTTGAAGAAGACTTCTTCAACATCTTTTGGCGGAGAACTCCTTCTTCGCGTACGACGTAGCGTCGAGGTCCATCGATGTAAGATTGTCACCACCATGTCCTTGTAATTACAACTATTTGCTATCACATAGCTAATAAAATAAATGCATTACATGGCTTTCTAGTTGACGCGTAGGTCAATATAATAAATAATGACAATCGTATTGGCTCCTGCCGATTGCCGTACTCATGACACGTAGGTCATGACAAAATTAAAATTACAAACACTTTGCATCTCATACAATCACATTGCATCACATAGGCTATACCACATCACATGCATACCCTGCAAAAACAAGTTAGATGCCTCTAACGTTTATGCTACAATACGTGGCTTTATGGCTACGTTGCAAACCGTTTGCTACCTACGTTACCATAAGCATGATTGCTCTTGCAGTTATTTAACTGTCGGGGTGTCTGGAATTGGAGACTGGAAAATCTCGAACCCCATACTAAACTTCGTCATACGCATGACCCCCGTGTAGATCACATCTACAAGCCCGCTCATTGCAAATTTATCTTTCTCAACTAAAGTGAAACCAAAGTCATCCTTAGCATGTCTCGATCCGAAGATCGTAAGGTTCGCCGGACCTCTGAAAATTTCACGATGCCGCCGAGATCAAAATTTTGCAATGAGAGGGAAACAACAGAAAATCTGGTGGTAGATCTCATCTAACACCCCGCACATCATATGTGCAATGCCGCATATCACATATGCTCTAGTCGTACCTACAACTACGCATAGAACCGCTCTGATACCACTGTTGGGGAACGCGCTACGCAAAACAAAAATTTTCCGCGCACGAACCAAACCAAGAAACACTATCGAGGTGTAGGTAACGATATCATACCTTCGACGATCACGTCAATGCAGCGGAGAAGTTGACCGATGTCGATGAAGTCCGCAGACTCCCGCAGCTAGGTTATACCTCCCAGCCGCGAGAGCGATCTCCTCGTGAATAGTTCGCCCGATCAAACGCCGAAGTATACGACGTCTCCGAGGTATCCACGCGTACCGGATCAGCGACACCGCGGTAATGTGTGGACCAGCACACAAGAACAGCGGGGATCTACGAGAAGGAGAAGCAGCAGCGCGCCGGCAGCTGTACTAGATCCAATCTAGAAGAGAGAGAAAAAGAAGGCTGTGGCCAATCTAGAGATGGCCGGCCTAGGGTTTAGTCCAAGAGACTAGGGCTGCCTCTGGGGCTGCTTGGGATACCCTTTGAGGTGCCCTGCCCCTCTATATATAGGGGTTGGGGCAGCTCTCCCTAGGCAGGTGGAGTCCTACTCCAGCAGGGACACCCTGTTGGAGTTGGAGTCCAACTCCACTAGAACTTTCTAGAACCTTCCAGAACCTTCTAGAATTTCTAGAACCTTCTAGAATTTCTAGAACCTTCTAGAACCTTCCAGAACCTTCTAGAACCTTCCAGAACCTTCTAGAACCTTCCAATACTTTCCGGAACACTTCCGGACATCATCGAAACCATCCGGGACCTCCCGGAACACTTTCGAGATCATCCGAAACACTTTCGGAACTCTTCTCTCTCGTTCTCCATAAATCGTAGCATTCCTAAATGTCGCTAAAACGTTAAGCATGTGACCCTATAGGTTCGAGTATATGTGGACATGTCCGGAATACCTTCCGGTCAATAATCGTCAGCGGGATCTGGACACCCATAACGACTCCCACATATCATCGAAGATCTTTATCGAGCAAACCTTGTATTGTCGCATACAATTCCTTTTGCCTCACGATACATTACACAACCCGAGGCGAGACTTTGACGGTATCCCTGTGATCAACTCCTTGATCACCATACCTAGTTATCCTCGTTACCGGTTTGTACTCTTTTCTCGTTTCTGTATTCCGGTATCCCCGTGACTAACCTTTTAGTCACAATACCTGGCCAGGCGATGCTGGACACCGTAATACCGAGTGGGCCCAGAGTGTATCTCTCCATCGCCGGATGGGCAAATCCCAGTCTTGACATATCTAGAACCACGATATACTTTCTGGTGTACCTGGAAGTCACCTTTATAATTACCCAGTTACGGCGTAACGTTTGATGACCCCAAAGCAACCATCCGGTATCCGGGTCTATGATATTCTCATGGTCTAAGGACGCAAGTAAACGTTAACACATCATGAGAAGATACTGACAACATATTGACGAAGTGATCTCGCAGTATCTCATAAGGGGTCTATCCAACACCATTGTTACCCTAACAATGTGTTCCCATTATTGCCGGCATCCTTGTTACATTAACAATGCCCATGATCAGGAAAACAAGATCATCAACAATACATGAGCTAGTCCAGAGGCCTGACTAGGGATCTGAATGGTGTTTATTATTCCACACATGCAATTAGGTTTTCCTCTGAATCTCATATTCAAGAACCAATGCAATTTTAGCATAGAACATAAACTTAATCATGAACATGAAAATAGAATAATAACACTTTATTATTGCCTCTAGGGCATATTTCCAACATAACCTACTTGGTTAATAGAGGGTTGGCACCTTAGGGGTTTTTGATTCTCGTTTTGTTAGCTGGCTCAAATGGTTTATTACCTTCAGAATACCTTTAGGAGGAATTATTCGAAATACTTTCGGACATGTACTGCAATAGGATTTTACTCAAAGATAACAAGGTGGCAAGGGTCTCCATATTCTTTGTTGTCTTAATAAAACATTTGTACTTCAAGTTACCGTTGGACTCAACGTGTCGTCTATGGTCTTGGAAAAGCTTTTGGAATAAGGGTTATGTTATCCAGATCTATACCAAAAGAAGTATGCTTACTACACTTACAATTGCATTGTAATCACTATTAAATTTTTAAATGGTTTCAAAAACTTTGAAATCTGCACTGATGTTCAGGTTTTGATTTTTATATGAATATTGGCAAAGGAATCAGGGTGACGAGAATTGGGATGGGGGTGCAACGGAGTTCCGAAGTTTCACCGAGATGGAAAGTTGGAGGGAAGGATAGGGCTGACGTCTAAAGCACTGCTTGGAAGGGCGCCCTTAGAATAAATAAGGCAGTTCTGATTAAGAAACGTAGTCAGTTACGTCTCTCGTATGAGAAGACATATTCTAGGGTATTCTGCAAGGACTTGAGGAATACGCCTCTCCTTAGCAAAGGCATAGCAGAGGAATCGCATACGGGAAACTCGCTTCTTAGAGGGAGAGAGAGAGGAAATCCCGAGGGGATCAAACCGGTGCTCACCTCAGGAAATCGGGGTCGGCGGCGAACGGCGGCGTGTTAGCAGCCGGCGGCGACCTGAGTGGAGCTCGGGGCTAAAGGGGGCGGCGCCTAGGGCAGTGCAAGAGCTCGGCATTTGAGGGAGATGGGGAGGCGGACGACGGGTCTCCTCGGCAAGAGGGCAGAAGGGAAGTAGCTAATGGAGGAGGGGGTGGCTCGGGTGAGGAAGATCCCGTCGCTGGCGGCGGGGTTCGGCCAGCGCTTGGTGGGGTTGCGGCTCGGCGGCGGCAACTGCGGAGGGGTGGCGTGCCCACGGAGTGGTGCAGTGGCGAGGCGCTGGGAAAGAGAGAATCGACGAAAGGAGTGCTCAGCTACGGGTGGAGGAGACGTGAAGAGCTCAAGATAGTTCAGGTTGTGTCCAGTGGAGGAAGAAACGCATTGGGAAAAGAGAATAGATAAGAAAAAGGAGAGCTTCCCCGGGGAAAATGTGCTCGGCTTGCCTTGGTTCAGACGGAAGATGAGCTCGTGGGCAGCGGCGGAAGCTAGGCGGGGCTGTGGCCGATGCGGTGAGGCGGCCACGGGAGCTGCGGCGGCTCGGGTTATGAGTCCGTTATCGACGACGGCGTGGGGCAGCTTGTCGACTCGGCCTTGGCCGCGACGGGCGGAGGCAGGTCCCAACTGTGGTTGGGGCGGCGGCGAGGCGGTGGCTCGGGTGAAGAAGACCCCGTCGCTGGCGGCGAGGGTTGAGGCTCGGCCACTGTAGTAGAGGGACTCTAAATGGCAGAGGTCGAGCTCCAGACCAGGTAGTCCCGCCGACGGCGGCGTGTGTGGCGCAGGTCTGGCCGGCGGCTACTGAACCGAGTAGGGTGTCGGATCTAGGGAGGTGGCGTGGAAGCAAAAGGGCTCGGCCTCTGTACTCAGTTGCAGGGAGAAGGAAGTGGGGATTGAGAGCTCAGCTGAGGAAAAGAAGGAGGAGCTTGAGGAGGATTGAAGGGGGGCAGCTCGGTGAGAGTTTGGAGTTCGGTTTGTAGCAGCGAGAGGAAGGGAAGAAGAGTCTGGCACGAGGAAAGAAAGGCGGAGTTGCCCGGCAAGAAAATGGAGCACATGGCCGGGGTTACGTGGCGACGGCGACCACGGCGGGTCTTGCGGTGCTAGCTACAGGGTGCACTGTCGCTTGACGACGGGCGGCGCGGGTGGACAAGGTGAGGTGGCTTGGGGCGTGGTAGGTAGTACTCCAGCAGAGGAAAGTAGGAGGAGAAATGGGTAGCTGGCAAACACTGCTGCTACAGCGCAGTTAGGCACCGATTTTAACAGGTGCTGGTGAGTTGGCGCAGGCAGGAGCAAAATGATAGTGAGAATAGAGCTCTACCTAATGCTGTAGAAGGGAAGAGGTAGCAAGAGGAGCAGTGAGCAAGAAGCAGGGAATAAAGGCGAGATAGTGCACTGGTGCAGAGATGTGCTGTAGAAGTGAATGAGGTGTCTTATGAGCACAGGGATAATAGGCACCGAATGCTATTGAGAAGGGGAGGTGGCACGGCTGAGCAGTGAAGGAATTGTCTGCATCAAGTTGAAATGGCAGGAGGGCAATGCCTGGCACGTTGCCTGCTCATGCTAGGGATTAAATCCAGCTGGTACTAGCCACGTTATGCTCATGCTGCTAAAAATGAGGGCTTGTCCCACGCATGGTTTTGGTAGTGCATGCATAGGGGAGGTCCAGTGCTATTGTTAATTAATTTTCATGTGAACCTATCCTGGTGTCTGCGTTTAATGTTAGCAGCCAGCTGCTTGCTGTTGTTCCATGGACAAGGTTTAGTTAAGAGTTAACATGCTGCACGTACAACGTATACCTCCTGCTCTAGTGGTAGCTAAAGGTTATTGGATGCAACTTTTTTCTTGTGCCAGCACTAGCATGGGTAGGAAGCTATGACGTGAGATATTACCATGCTAGTTTGGACTGATTAATCAGATATATGTATATGCATACATGTATGGTAGCCTGTTCTGTAATTACCCGCATGATAGCTTTGTTATTCCAAGGGAGATTAGCACGTTAGGGTTTTGTTATTAATTTGCTAATCAACATGTTAGGAATATGCCGTTCTGCTGATCCCCACTCCAGCATGTTAGGTTTAGCCGGTGAGGAAGTCAAGGTGATGGCGGATGTAGGAGAGATAAGATTTGGGCGCCTAGGAGAGAGAAAAGGTGGTAGGATGATTATGGGAATGTACATGTTCATATGTGCATACTGAGAGCGATATATGCATATACATTGAGGCATCGGGTGATAGACGGGCATGCACACATGCATGTATGGGTATGCACATGTGCGGAGTTTCAGATACGCGTGTACGGACACGCAAGAAGTCTAGCGGGAAGGATATGCGGTAGAGTGGACGTAGGATTAGGGTTTTGATCCATAGTTCGAAAGGAATGGATTAGGGTTTTTTTATGTGCGTGTACATAAAAGCAGTATATTTTTGCACATACTCGTGATAGGGCATGGCGAAGTTGGTGGTAGAATTTCAAGTCATTCGGAAGAGATTCAAGATGGGTATATGTCTCAACTTCGCAGAAGTACCGTGTGGGCACTTTGCGGCAGGTGTGGGTTTTAGGGTACACTAACTAGGAAGGATGGGAGAAGGATGTAGAAGGTGTGTTCGTGGCGGGAACGCAAGAGCGAGTAGCCACGTATGGAGGCATGGTGTTGAACAGGGTCACTCATGTCGTCGGTCGTAGATCGGGAAACTTAGGGTTTCAACAAAACGGAGATCGAGAAAGACAGGCGCAAGGGTTTTCGTGTTTTGGTCCGTAGTGACATCGTGAGTTGAATTTAAAGTTTTCGGTTAGGTGTATCTTGACTGGCATTATTAGCGAAAAAGTTTTTGTTAACCCTAATTTTCGGGTTTTGGAAAATCGGGGTGTGACAAAAACCATAAGAACACAATGTCCTGCACGCTTGTTTGTGAAGCGTAGAGGCGCAAGATGGGTGGTGACTGACTTCAATGATACACATAATCATCCACTCATAAAAAAAATGGTCTCTCACAGCATTCATGCGTTCTCACCGCCACATACCAGATGAGGAGAAGGAGTTTATAGAGCTTCTTCACAAAAGCAACCTTCAAACAAGCTGCCAGATGCAGATCCTTGCTGATCTCCATGGTTCCCTTCATAATGTCCCCTATACTGTGAAAGATGTGGCAAACTACCAAGCATCACTACGTCTTCAGCACCGTCTCACAGACATGCAGGACACAATCACATATTTTCAGAAGCTCCAGTCAGAGGATGTCGACTTCTTTTACAAAATCAAGCTTGGTGAGGATGACAGAGTGCAAAATATATACTGGGTAGATGGCGCATCTAGGCGAGCCTACAAGTACTACAATGATTGCATCTCCTTTGACACAACCTTTCTCACTAACATCTATAAGATGCCACTGGCACCTTTTATTGGGATAAATAGCCGTGGTCAGTCCATACAATTTGGATGTGGATTTCTAAGGAATGAAGTGACAAACAATTTTGTTTGGTTGTTTGAAACATTTCTGGAAGCTATGGGAGGGGTACCACCAGCACACATAATCACTGACCAAGATTTTGCCATGAGAAATGGTGTAACACCCCGATTTTTCGAAACCTAAGAATTAGGGCCACCAAAAACTTTTTCCTGTTAATAATGTGATATTTAGTGAACCTAATTAAACCTTGATTTCAAAATCGTGAAAGTGATGCACATCCATAACCTCACCTCGGTCAATCTTGATATCCTCACCATCAGTGTGTGGTGAACCTTTTGTCCTTATCATCTCTCGACTCCTCTTCCGTTGGAACTCCTAGTTTCTATCCTCTCAGGGGAAACCCTGATCTTTCTGCTCCAAATCTATCGAGCACTTTGTTCTCCTTCCATATGGAACCATTGAGGTGAAGTCATGCAATTCAATCCCTTCCCTCTAACCTCCCTGTTTTTCAGACCTAGTGTGCCAAAACCCTAATGCCTGGTACTCCCCTTCTCCTTCTACTCCAACTAACCGTAATCTCGCATGTCCATTCCATCCACGTACAAACCACATATACGCTAAAATATTCCAGTGTATGCGGACACATACACTCCAAACCCTGCTTTATACCTTGTCTCCATACGAGGCTACTCACCCTTGCATTCCGCCACAAGTATACCTTCGGCATTCCATCCCTCTTTTGCCTAGCCGGTGCAGCCTAGGCCAACATCTGCCACTAAGTGCCCACACGGTACTATTGCGAAATAGAAACGTATATACATCATGAACCTCTTCCGAATGACCTAATCTTCTGCCGTCTACTTCGCCATGTCCCATCATGAGTATGTGCACATATATACCACCATCGAGTATACGCATATATGCAAACCCTAACCCCCGGCACGCTCCGATTGTCTCGGCCACCAACCGTGTGCATATACATATACACAGGTATGGTGGAGTCATCTCACAAACCTCAACCTACCGTGAATTCCTACATATCCCCTGTCTCCAACGCAACCCCATATATGCTAAAATTCCCAAGCATATGTATGCATATACATTCTGAACTCCAATTCGAAACTTTTGAACAGAAGTGAAACCTAAAACCCTAATAATAAAACAAGCTGAAACATCTCGCCCTTGCCCTCTACACCTATGTGCCGTAGCCCTACTCCCTTCATCTCAACTGTCCGCATGTACACTGAAAATCCCCAGCATGTGCATGCAGGCACACCCTACCACCTTTTCTCTCTCCTAAGTATACCTCTGGTATACTCCCTAAATATTTTGGCAATCTCCACTATATGAAGATTCAACAAAAATCGCATGTGTACATATTCGTGAATTTACGTGTTGCATTAACCCATTCCATCTGCACCCAGCTAATTCCTTTCGTGCGACAAGATTCCACCCCCCTCTCCATTCAAGCTTCCTCTTACATAATCGATCAAAGCTCCAGGGAAATACCTGCTCTCCTTTGCGGTTAATCTCTCTCCCTCTTTGCTAAGCTTTCTCCAACTGCACCAACCGACTAGCCAAGGCACTTCTTACGTGTGGGCCCAACACCACATGGCAGCTCCATCTCCTTCAACTCCTACCTCTGCTCTTTTTCTATAGCACCAGGCCAACCTCCTCTTCCCCTGTATATTTACAACCGAGCACCTTCCCATTTGTATCTCTCACCACAGCAGCCGACCAATCCTCTTTATTGCTCCATTTCTACCCGAGCTACCAAATTTACTCTTCTTCTTCAGCTGCTATCCTTGCTTCTCCTCTATGCCGCCCTTTTCTCTGTCCACCAAGCCACCTTTCCCATCCATAGCCCCTGGCATTGACTTTCCCTGTCCACAAGTTTTCCCAATGCCGAACACTTACGCACCACGCCATACATTTCCCCTGACCTCTATCCTTCAGCGTGCTGTCACTTCTCCTCAGCTCTTTAACACCTAGCACCGAGCTCCACTGCCTTTCTTCTTCACCTGAGCACGCAATTTCCCAGCTTCTTCCTTGAGCTAGCTAGCAAGGCAGGCTGCTACCAGCACCACACCCGAACAGCCCCTCTTCCCGGCGTCCTTCCTCAAAACCAGTGTGCTGCTGTCCCTCCATCCTCAAGCCAAGCACAGCTGAGTAGCCGGAGCTTCTCTCCCCTACCGAGCTCTAACAAACCGGACCACCTCTCTTCCTCCTCCCCAAGAGACTGAGCTCCCCAATGCTTGAGCTGCTCCAAGCTCCCTCAAGCTTCTTCTTTCCCCTTGCTCCGAGCCGCTCCCTGCCGTTCTCCTTCCCCTTGACAGCCGAGCTACTCCTTTCCCCTTCCTCCCATCTGCTTCATGCTGCTTCAACCCGAGCCAACCAAGGCAGCGCAGCCTCTTCTTTCTCCCCACCGCGGCAGCGCCGCGGCAACTTCTCTCCACTGCGGCAACTCCTCTCCCCACTGCGGCAGCCCCTTCCCACCGCAGCAGCCCCTTCCCACTACGGCAGCTCCTCCCCACCACCGCGCCAAGCTTCCTCACTCTCCTCCATTTCCTCTCCGGCGCATCGAGCTACGGCAACAACCGACGAGTACCGTCCCGGATCTACTGGAACACCGGCTCGCACTTCACTTAAGTTCGCGCCACTCTTGCCGAGGGCTGCCGCTTCCGTCAGCCAACGAGTTGACGCCTACCGCCCTGGACGACCCGCCCCGGTAACCCCTTCTTAACCCATCCACTTCACCGCCGGCGCTAGTGCTCTGCCTTCGGCAAGCTGCCACCGGTGTGAGACCATCGCGGTGAGCACTGATCCACTGTTCGCCTCCATCCTCATCTACCTTTCCTCTCCCAAAGGGGCAGCCCATCTAGTCGCGCGTGGGAACTTTATTACACCACGGGTAGCTAACCCCGCGGCGCCGTCATCTACCCCAGCGTATGTTTCCCCGCCTAATCCGTCTCCGCTCACTTTCTCCCGATGGCTTAGGCCTTGGCTTATGCACTAAGCAAGGGAATGACGTAACCCAAGCCATCCGACGAGCCTAAGGGGAAAACGGGGGCTTCTTTTACGCTTTCCATTCCTGGAAAGTGCATTTCTTTGACTACCTTTCCACTCTACGCTTTCTCTGATAGAAAACGTAACAATCCCCTGTGAATCTTCTATTTCCAACTAATCTATGTGGTAAGCGTATTCTCAGATTACGCCTCTGATGTCATCCCCTAAACAGCAAAACTTTCTGACATTGGTTACTCCCAAAATGCTTATCTAAGTTTAAAATTCTTTTTCCTAACTTCCCAAACCCTCCTAACCTAGCTATCCGTACTACTTGTAGGATGTTTGGGGTTATTTAAAATCTAAAATCATTTTAAATCCAAATATTATGTGGTAAAAGAAGAAGAAGAATAATAATAATAAAGGGTATAAACCCTAGGTTTTCCATACCCTCTTTAAAGGAAGTAAACTGCTATGCTACCCAAAATTCTTGCTTCATAGATTTTTTGTTTATTTTATGAAAGCTTTTGAAACCTAGTACCACCCCTTTTCACTCATTTGAGGTGTGGGAACCAAGAACACCGAAGGTGCGAATATGTTAACTAACCAAGCAAGCTAGGGCCTAGTATTGAAGAAACCCTTAGTCCATGTAAAGGGATTCTTCTCCGTTCTTTTAAAACCCTAACAATAATATCTAAGTCTGGAGCACAGATCTTGGGAACTCATGGGTGTATGTGTTCTTGTTGAGTTCCCTCACGCTGTTGTTGATTCGCTGCTTTTATGACATGTAGATACGGCATCGTGATACCGCGACGGAAGCTACTAAGGCGTTGTCGTACCAAGAGCGAATCTCAGTCAAAGGCCAACATCTGCCAGGCAAGCTCTCCACCCTTAATCATGTTGAAACCCAAGTTTACGAAATGTTATTTTGTTTACGAAACATGCATGCTATGTTTTATGATTTGTTATTTTGTGTAGTGAAGTTATAACCGATGCTTAGAAAACCCTAGTCCGACACTGAACTCTTTGTCACCCTAAGGACTACGTATTCCAGAAATATTAATAGAAAACCTAGGGTAGAGTATGTATGTATGCTTAGCCCTGTAGTAGCAAAATTAGGTTTTCAAAATAAAAAGGGAATACCCCCATATTTCATGTGGTGAAAGTTTGAAAACGGACCGTCGTGTCCGAAGGTGTATGAAGGTAGTATATCCATGGGCTGGGATATTTTACCGTAAAATGGTTTTGTGAAACCAAAACGAAAAAGGAGAAGATTTTGATCCGAGTTGGAAATGAAGGGCAAAAGCAGGAAGCTTGTTAAATGCGAGGTAATGCCCGGCATGGTTTCTCGCGGCCCGTTTACGGGTGAGGTGTGAAGTCCCTCTCGGATCACATAAGGACCGAGTTTAAGTGCCGTTTGGCCAAGTCTTACCGTACGTCCACATGTCCTTTATGGGAATGACTTGATCTAGTACCCGGTCTGAGACTAGCATGAACCCGTAGGCAGGGAGAAGAGTGCAGATGAGGTTGTAGCCTCTATAGAGAAAAGTTTCCGCGGGAAAGCGATGGCTTGTTCGCCACAAAGTTGGAACACCAACTTCCTTGTAGCGATGATACTGACTCAAGCTAGGTTTGAAACATGTCCTTCTGGTGGGTTCATGGCTAGGTTTACTCCGGTGAAGAGTCTCGTTGTACTAGCCCTGTCAGTATACGGGCCCAGTGTACCAGGGTGAACTACATCGTGTGGGTAAAACCACACCACCTCTGCAGAGGGTTAAAAACTATTCGAATAGCCGTGTCCGTGGTCATGGACGAACTTGGTTGGGCCACACTTTAGTAGATTGACTTTCAAAGTCGAAATGGGTTATGGGTTTAAGGACGCAATCCACCGTGTTCGCAGGGTGACCTAAAAACTTCCCGTCGTAGCGGGAGGAGAGAATAAGGGATTCCCCGTTGTAGCGGGCAATCGCCATATCCCCGTCGTAGCGGGTGAGCAGAGACTCCCTATTGTAGCGGGTGATTATGAAAGTTTCGTTGTAGCGGAAAATGTAGGTACAATTCCCCGTTGTAGCGGGTGGAATAAAGAATGGTATGATCAGCTGCCACAGCTCGGTAAAGCCGAGACAGTTTTCAAAATCTGCTTTTACTATCTATTTAAATATTTCATATGCAAACTTACTTTTTCGCAAAACATGAAACATAGGCTAGAGCCGGATTCTTGATATACCCGTGCATGCATATATCTGTGATAAATCCCTGGCGGAGAGTTTGCGAGTACATTCAATGTACTCACCTGGCTTGTTGATTTGCCCAGACAGAAGAGTTGACCGCTCGAAAGCCACGACGGTATCCGCGAAAGCTAGGGCGAAGCCCCAGTCAGTTGCCTGTCGGGTATGGCATACTGATGGGCTACACCACCGTTTGATTTCCGCTACAAGATTTGAGCCGTTTGGCTAAAGGTAAAACTATTCGATCTTGAAGATCGGTTATATATCATATTCTAATAAGTGTGTGTATGACCTTGATATACAGGTTTATTTGTGTGTACTGGCTACTAATCATGGGACCGGTACAGTAAACACAAGGGTAATCCGGCTTCAAAACCGGGTACGCCACAAATGGCATAGACAAGGTGTTCCTAGGAACAACGCACAAGAATTGTAGGTGGCATATCATGAAAAAGGCTCAAGAAAAATTGGGGTCTCTCATGGCACGGAACCCGCAGATGCACAAAGCATTTGATGATTGCCTCAACAATAGCTTGAGTCCACAAGAGTTTGAACAGAACTGGAGTGTGATGATACAACAGCATGACCTTGCAGAAAACACGGATATTTCACACTTGTATGACACTTGTGTACTGGGTGCCCGCATACTTCATGCGCTGCTTCTACCCCTTCCTCCAATCCACCCAACGTAGTGAGGGCTTCAACGCAGTACTTAAGCGATATATCCACCCACAGAACTCAATATTGGACTTTGCCAGACAGTACAAAATGATACATGACAAAATCATGAATGCAAAAAACAAACAGGAGGCTGAATCAGCTATTACTACAACTGACACATGGAGCGGCCATCCTATAGAGCTGCAGATGCTAAAAGTTTACACCAGACAGATTTACTTTTGATTCCAAGGAGAGATGAAGTTGAACATGTTCTATAGTTGCCAATCCTTAGAAAATAGTGCATACTTGCTGACATCCCTTGTAGGTTATGTTCATGGATATGGACCTAGATCATACAAGGTGGTTGCTAACATATCATCTGGCCTTTATTCTTGTGAGTGCTGTAAGTTTGATAGAGATGGCATACTTTGTTGCCATATTCTAAGGGTATGCTTCTTTTATATTACTTATTCATCTAAAAACTTATCGTGTCAATTATGCATAGTTACCACCCTGTTTAACATACAGTTATCTACCTTCCAACAAAAACTTACCATCATTGCCCGTGTCTTCCCCCATGCAGGTCATGGTCCAGATGGGTGTGACAACAATCCCACACAATTACATACTGAAGAGATGGACATGGGATGCTGATACGTTGGTGACCCGACAGTTGAAGCACACGTTAGAGAACACCAAATGCCAGAGGAATCACGGAGGCAGATGAGGTTTGCAACTATGAGCAGTAAATTCAATAAGATTGCAAGGGAAGCATCTGCATCTCAGGACGCGCAACGTATAGCAACATCTCACATAAAAGCCCTGAAAGCTGAACTAATGTCACTCAGGAGGAAAGAACAGAGGAAAGCAAAAGCTCCTGCCACTACTCCTACTGGTCACCCAACGGCTCCTGCTAATGCAACTGATGATGCTGCTCCCCCTGTCGTTCCTGCTGCAAATAGTGATGCTACTGAAGTTCCTATAATCCCTATTGCTACAAGTGTTGCATGCTCAAAATCATCTAATACTATTGCTGTGAGGGACCCACCAAGGTCTAGCACAAAAGGTCGAGCTAGAGAAAAAAACCTACAAGCATCCTATGGACATTGCTCCCAAGAAAAAGAGACAATGTAAAATCTGCCAATCGACAGGCCATGATGCCAGAACTTGTAAAGACAAGCTCACATAGGATCAGACATGAAGTTTTCTTTCACAACTCTACTTGACACTACATTTGGCACTGTCTATTTATGCATGTTTACGACATAGTATGTGTATCAAACATTCCACATATATCATCATTATTAGCTTATCATGATACTACTTTTTCAGACAACATAACTATGCAAAAAAATTCTTCTATATATGAATGATAATTAGTACCTTATTATGCGTTATTGTCGAGGCGATGCTTCCAATTCTTTATGGTATTGAGCTCCGATGACAACCAGTTGTGTGTCAGCACCTTCTTCATGTTAGGGATTTGCCCTAGCCGTCACTGCTGGCACATTCTGGCCATCCCAGAGCTCAAGGAACTTGACCATGAAGAATCCGCAGTCCTGCCTGTATTGCACGAATAAACACACAGACAAAAATGAAAAAGATAAAAGAATGCAAAGCACATAATAAAAAAAGTGAATAAATGCTCACAGGTTATCTTGCTTGGTTGTCTCAATACACACCAACTTGTATCCAGCTATCTGCACTTTAGATTGCCCATAATAAATTAGCCACGCTTCCTTGATTTTCACCATTATTTCGCTTGCATGCTCCATCAAAACCTTATTAGTTCCATCACGAAGTGAATCAAGAATCTCAAACCTCCGAGCTACCAGATTCAACACCAGAACATACCAATGTGATGGGTCATCTTTTCCTCTCCCTAGCTTCTGCAACACTGGGAACATAATCTGTTTTCATCGGGAAAAAACACATAAAAATTAGTAAGAAAATCAGGTTACCACACTATAATGATACAGTTATCAGGAAGATATAAAACGGGTTACCACCAAAAAAACACACAGTTATTAGGATGATACAAAAAACACTAAGTAACCAATCTTATCAGGACGATATAAAAAATTGAGTAACCAATCTGAACAGTATAAATGTTACTAGGACTTACTAGCTCCTGACAACTCAATTTCTCCCCCGTCCTTTCTCTTGCAAATTGATCTTTAATAAATTTCTTAGCCAGATTCCCTTCCAATAGGTACCTTGCAACTAAGTAAGAAAAAACAATCTTCTTTTCCTTCTTGTGGTGATGCCTTCACCCCTTGGCTTTACTGATTCTGCATATTCTTCCGTGTACACCCACATAGATTCATACTGGATGATTTGTACCCTACAAAAACACAATTAACCCATTAAAAATAAAATGACATCCAAAATTGGTACAAAATCAGAAAAGACAGCAAAGAAAAACAAAAAAATATATGCAACTTACTTCTTTATCTTTGACCCTCTAGCATTCTTACAACTGCCCAAAATCTTTCTATACACATCTTCTTGCTCACTGCTCACAGTAACTTTGTCATATGGTGATAGCTTGTACTTTGACGGCATCTTGACTCTCTCCTTATGAGGTTGATCCTTAGGTGTGCTGCTCCTGCCATACATCTGTGTGTCATGTACAAAAACCACCTCCTCAACTGCAGCCTTTGAGTCTCTCCCTCCTTCTCTTTCCCCTGCTGACTCTCTTATGCTTACTTTACCTGTTAGTCTTTGAGTTTCCTCCACAACTTGCAAACTGCTGGCCTCTGAACTTCTACTTTCCTTTGCTTCTGACAATTGACTGCCCTTTGTAGCTTCAAGTTCTCTTCCAATCTCATCAAGCGCCGTTGCAAAAGCCTCATTCATTTCAAATGCATCATCCATCTCCTCATAGTACCCATCCGTTGATGTACTTGGCAATACTTCATCACCAGCAACGTTGTATCCTGTATGACAAGACATAAAACAAAACAAGCAAAATGAAATATGGTTAGCACAATTATCAGATGTTATCTACCACAAAAAAATCATTCAAAACCTACCTACTGGAGGAGCCCATGCAAGCGGTGGTTCAAACACGGCAGCTTGTTCTGGTGTCGTACTATGTGCTGAAGATGAGAAATCAATCCCCAAATCAAACCTTGTTGGTGTGAACATACCAGGTCGATTGTCCACTTCATTCCTTGTATGCATGTGTCGGGGTGCGCCTGGTTTGATTGCATCCACCATAGGTGTTGTCATCACATGGCCTTGTTCTGCAGAAACTGACACCACCCCTTCCTTCACAATTAAAACCATCACTCTCTATCCCCTGGATCTCTTCTTGCAATGTGTATTCGTTACCTTCAGCGCTAATGGGCATACTGCTGCTTGCTGCAGTGCTCCTCCTCTCCACAAAATTTGCTGCTAGCCGCTGAATAGATACAGGAACATCAACGCCGCACCTACTGCTTGTTACATTGCAATGGCGAGAAGCACCAACACTGCTTATAGACGTAGGAGGCTGTCTGTCAACCATATACTTACCACTACCATGACTAGCTGCATTGTCTACATTTACCGTAGGTGAAACAACAAGAGGCATCCTGCTACTCCCGGGTTTGATCATGCAATCTACACCGGTACTTGGAGAGTTGATGACGATGGGATTCTTCTTGCTTCCACCATTCAATGTCATATCCTCAACCACAATTGGTGAGTTTACAATAATTGGTTTCCCTGAGCTACCTAGTTCACATTCTGATCGCAAACCTGCAAGCCGTGGAGAAAACCTTGTTGCTTGTCTTTTAAATGTACATTGCCGCGCTCTGGATACACTGCAACTAAATAATATAACACTGTTATAAAAGTTACTCTACAACTAAAAAATGAAATCTACAACTAAAAATGAAACAATAGAATAAAATGAAAAAGAATAATGTATGGAATCTATTACCTTTTGTATTTCTTATTAGAGAAGATTGTAGTAGGTAATACTTCATCAACCTTAACCCTTTTTGGGCATATAGAACCATCGACAATACAATTCATCATACTATCTTCTGCTGCGCCACTTGGTTCCTTCCTCTTTTCTCCTGATTTTCCCACAATCATGCTTTCCTCCAAGATTTTATTCACTGACACCATCGAGTCTTCAGGAACTGATACTACTGTCTCATCATCAATTATTTTCCCACAGCTGACCCCTGCTGCTCCCTGATGTCTTTTCATGTCAATATGACGCATTGCAAGACCAGTTGCTGAATCCTTGATCATAGCATGTACATACTGACTGTTATCATTTGACTCAACATTTTCTGAAAGCTATAGTGATAATAGCAAGCTAGGGTCTGACATAGGCACTTGGCTTGATTCCCCTGGAGGTACTTGAGATGGAAAAACACAAGCTGAATTATCACACACTGCCTTGCTGCCTGCAATATCCGAGACTCCAATTGAACTAAGGGGTGAGTAAGCATCTGGCAACACATCATCTGATTCAGACATCTCATCATCATCAGCATCCTCGCTGCCATCATCAGTACCAGATGAATCATCAGCATCGTCACTACCACCCTCATCAGATACTAAATCCTCAAAACTTGACTCGTCATCACAGCCGTCCTCCATTGGACCACCTGCCGTTTCAGTTGCTCGACTCCTGCGTTGCTGACCTCGCGATCTTCAAGAAGCCCCACTGAATTGACCATGTTCTGTTGTTACACTTCCACTTGAGCGTACTTTTGTCAATCCTTGAACAAGATTACACAGCAAGCCACCTAAACCAACTCCAAGTTCAGCATGAGATTTGACACCTTGTTGCGTTCCTGCAGATTATTTGAAAATAAGATACTACACTAAAAACAGATATCACATTATTGAACCATAAAAACAACATAAAAACAAAAAAGATTAAATTACCTCTTCCGAGCAACTAGCATCTGTGTTCAGCTTCATCCATTCTTCAAACCTAGCTGCTCCACCAAACAAGCTCAAGTTTACAGAAAATTCAGGTTTCAATTGGACAAAAGAAAAATGTATAAAAAAGTGACTTTCGACATACTTAGAAGCTATCATATATAAAAAAATTTGACCTCAAACAACAAACACAACTTCATTCCATCACTCCTTAAAAAACAGCTATATAAGTCAGTTACCATGCAATGCAGAAATCCATTACCCCCAGAAACAATTACACTCCTAGACCACTATACTATGCACCGAAAATGCAAAAAACACTGGCAGTTAGCCCTGCTATCCCCCCACCCTACACACATACAGTTCCCACAAAAAAAAGATCAGATTAACAACTTATAGGTTCTAGCCATCCCTCACCTCCATCACCCCGAAAGTTCTACCGTCTTTCTGCACATCCAGATTAACAATTGCTTCAACAGCTTCTTTTGTCCAAGCATTCACACAAAAGGGTGCATCAAACAATCCAATGTGATGTCCACTGTGATCCACACAATCAACATAACGCAACTGACAAAAAAATAAATAGAATATATTAGATGTACAAATCCTTTTACAAAAGGAGCACAAAAAACACAATCAGAAAAACAAAAAAGAAGATCAGGTAGAATAAGCAAGATCTATTGAAATTCTTCTTAGCTAACTGCCCATGCAACTCATTAACAACAAATTTGCACCAATTGAGATGGCAAACACCATTTATATTCTCCTACATATGGAACATATGGTTATGATCAACAAAACATATTATAGTGTTACATATACAACCTAGATAAGAGAAGAAACACATAAATGCATGACATCTAATACAAAAAACTTACCAGCAAGGAATAACACTTGTTGCTCACTTGGTTGCTTGTTGTTGGTGCCAATAGAGTGGACACAATATATATCAGCCACAATCTTTTGAATCTAATATCAGCTTCTTTATGTTCCATTAACATTTCACCAACTTTTGTGATTTTAGGTCTCTTCCCATGATCTGGAAACAACTCAGAAATTATCCGATCCTCCACCTCTTCATCCTCCTCGTACTTCACATCATCACCGCCAAGAGGAATCCCAAGTGTCTGATGCACAGACTCCTCGGTCAAAGGAATTCTGCCGCGCGCATGCACAACTAGTGACCGAGTGTCTGGATCATACTGCCTTGACAGCCAGTGGATAAGAGGGTTATGCAGCGTCTCACACTTGATGTCCAAAAGTGATTTGAACCCCATCTGATCCACAATATCCTTCTGTGCATCTGTAAGATGTCCATAGATTTTCACGATGGCCCCTATTCCTTCTAATAACAGATCCCTAAAAATGAGGGACAAAAATAATAATAAAATCATCACATGTTAGCAAAAAAAACAATGTCCCATAGCTGCACTAATAATAACATGATAAGACAAATTAACAAACCATAATGATCAGTACAACAACTGATGTAACATGCTAACTGTAATTAACAGGCAAGGTAACTCATATAATTGTGGTATGGTCACTACAATCAAATTACATGATAACTGTAAAAATAATTAGATGGTAACATGAACTAACAAACATGGTGTCTGCACTTAAACACAAAAAGTCCATCCTAAAAAACAGCACAGCATGACTGCACCCATGTGGACATCAACAACACTAACTATAGCATCGCGATATAGTCACTAAAATCAACTTACAGGATAAACTACATACTGACCAGATACCTAAAAATAAGAGAAAAAATCACATGTTTCACACCCCAACACCACCCCCACTCGTACGGTTGCAACAATTAACAAAAAAAACTTACTCCTGTAGCTACACTAATAATAACATGATAAGACAAAAATAAAAGACCATAATCATCACTACAACAACAAAAAAAACCAACATGCTAATTGTAATTAACAGGCAAATTTATCTAAGGCAAAAATAGTCATATGATCACTGTAGTCAATTTGCATGATAACTACATAGTGATCAGATGGTAATAGTACAACAAAAACTACATCCATGTGAACATGAACAACACTATAACATGCATGCACAGAAACATATAACGACACTATAACCTTTCGCTTGCTTGAAGACTCGCAATCACAATACTTCTGTTTTGCTTCCCTGCAACCATCATTCTGCTCTTTCTTCTTCCTCACCATTCTGCGAGCTGTTTCAAGAAAACAAGGCCATAACTCAACAAAATTTGAACCGCAAAAATTTCACACAAAAAAACCACAAAAAAACTCTGTCGTCTATGAATCACAACCCCAATAATGTCCAGTGCACAAAACACTTGGGTGATCGAAAATCCCTGCGAAAAACACTTGTGTGATACAGATAACGCCCAATGTACAAAAATCACTCCAACACGCACCAAAACCTGACGATTTTCCTCACCAACATGCATCGCCTCTTCTCACACCCCCCCCAACTCCCCCTGCCCTACCTTGGACTGTACTCGCAATGTTATGAAGCATCCTCTGTAAAAATCTAAGGAAACCTAACTAATGCAAACAATCAACCAAAAGCTCTTGGAAAAGTACCACGAAAACCTCAAAAATTCCAATCACCAATGCCAAAATCGGTAACAGAAACTTACCTGACCACCACAAAAAACCTCGACCAATCAACCTCACAAAACCCCCTCACCAACATGAATCACCTCTTCTCACACTAAAACCCCCCTCCCCCACTTACCCCACCTCAATCTACACTCGCAAATGTCGCAAAAACTCTGACGAACAACCAAAAAAAGGAAAAATTGAACCACAACAACACACCTAACTTTTTCGCCAACGTCGAACGCCAACGCTGAACGCCGAACGCCAAACCAGTGACGAAGACTCACCTGGCCACCGCGAACCTCGAACCACCCGCGCCTATCGCCGATGAACCCTATCTTTTTCGCCGGAGTAAACGATGCGTGGAAACCAGAGGACGGAATGGACGGGGAGAGAGATACACAGCGTGGTTCCCAAAAACTTTGAACTCACCCACTGTCGCATGGGCCATGCGTGTGACGACTGCCATCGTAACCAAACAACGCAACGAAAATACCGCAGCCTTTGATCACATGATCGACCGCTCTCAGCGCGCCGCTCAAATGGACGCCGTGGCAGACGTGTTCCACATAGATTTTTCGTTTCGTTTATGTATCACCTTAATACAGGTTCAAAGTAATAAAACTCTTCTATTATTAAAAAAACCATCCTATGAAGTTCATTTTATAATTTTTTTTAAATATTTTTTTTTGTAAATCGCAGAAGTATAACACGAATTAGAATAATTTCAAAAATATGGCCTGGTCGGCAAACCAAAAGCCGAAAAGGGCAAATCGGCAAAGGACTTGACGATTGCCGGGCAGGTCGGCAGCCCGGATGCTAAAATGGCTAGTCGGCAGAGCGTACGCCGACTTCATAAGGTGGTTGGCACACCGTTTGCCGACTTGGAGCAAATCGGCACACCGTTTGCCGACTTGGCTCAAATCGGCAAACCGTTCGCCGACTTGAGCCAAGTCGGCATTTACGGCCCCGACTCGGTCGCCCGCTCACACGCACGCACGCACACGCACACGCGCACAGCTGAGCAGCGGCGGCAGTGCGGCTTCGAGGCGAGGGAGGCGGCAGGGGTGCGCCGAGCCGAGCGCGGCGGCCGGCGGCGAGGCCATGGGGCAGCGGCGCGGCATGGAAGAGAGATAGAGGAAGAGAAAGGAAGGAGAAGAAGAGAAGAGGAAGGAAGAGAAGAGAAGAAGAAAAGGAGGGAGGAAGGAGAAGAGGAGAAGAAGGAGGAAAAAGAGGAGAAGAGAAGAAGAAAAGAAGGAAGGAGAGAAGAGGAGGCGCTGTGGATTTTTTCGTCGGTCAGGTATACCCTAATTTCGATAAAATTTGTGGAATTAGTTTATTAATTACAAAATTTTATCTTGTGTAACTTAGTATTAGCATGGTAGATTTGAGGTAGAAATTAAGATAATATGTTAGGTATATTATCTACCTGAGTCGTTTTAGAATAATATACTTGTGGCATTTTAGAAATTGAATTCCGTCTATGATCGCGTATGTCACGATTTGATCATATAGTTGACGATATTAGGAAATAGTTATACAGAACTAGCAAAATATGGAAGAAATAGAAGTGGAGTATGATTTTTGAATAAAAGAAGAAGACGACGTAGTTAAGAAATAGTCGTAAACATAAATTTGTTATTATAGATCAGTTCAACATATCTAGCTACATATTATGAGTCTCCTGCGTTATGAACATAGGTTAATTTACGAAATGATGTTGCGGATGATAGGAATGTCTGATATAGTGAGATTCAAGATTTTCTATGGTCCTGGAGAAGTGAGGATGAACTCGAATGGAGTTGATCTTAGTGCATTCAGTTACACTGTATTGCCTCTACAAAATCCAGAGTCGATGAACATTAGAGAAGCTAAAGAATGGTTCACCCGTAGCTTTAGTCTTGATACAGACATGTATAGGGTCAGCATTAAAGTTGTGTTCACAATGTCCTTAAGTTCCCCGCGTTGGGATCTGATGTCCGTTGAAAGAACAAAGGAGTGGACTTCTTGGCTTAGGGTCTGCAGCGGTCGTAAGGATGAGCCTGTTGTTTTGGTGCAAGCTGTTGTGAAAGATCCAACTGGGTATATTAGTACAGCGTATGAAGAAAATCACATAAGTGTATCAGCGCAAGGGGAAACACAGTACGGAGCCGGAGATCATTCTGAAGCAGTGATTCCTGGAGGAATGAGACGTAACCATTGTCCTACTGGGCAGGCGAACGAAGCTGAGGAATTCGAAGAGTTGGTGGAGGCTATGGAGCAGGAAGATCTAGCGGGCATTGCGCAAGGTGACGACGAGGAGGACGATGATGAAGATAGTGCTGAGGACGAGGAGCCTTCTGATCATCAAATTCCGAGCGGGTGGGACCAAGAACTATTGGGTGGTATGCGTGTGACAGATGGGCATGAGTCATCGTGGGAGTTCAGAAGCAATGAGATAAAACATGGCACCATGTATCGCAACAAGCTCGAATTGAAAGATGCGGTTGCTCTATGGGTATGTCCACGCAACGAACATTTCATGTTCAAGTGTCCACCCTGACCCAGTACACCACAAAGTGCAGCAGTAATGGTTGTCCTTGCTCTGTGCATGCTCACGTCCCGAAGTACGAAGTGACTTGGATTGTTACTAAAGTAGTGCCTCATAACTGTGTTCGATCCAACGTCCTCGCAGAGCATCGTAACATGACTTCAAGTCTAATTGCAAGATTGATGTTCGCCGAGATAGTGGAGAAGAAAGATATGGAAGCGAAACATATTCAAGTAGCAATAAAGAACAAGTACCAGTTCTCAATCAACTACGGGAAGGCATGGTGTGCTAAACAGAAAGCAATGGAGATGCGATTTGGGAATTTCAGAGATTCATATCACAACCTTCCCTACCTGCTGTGGACACTACAAGGTAGGAACCCGGGCACGTATGTCGACATCAAGTATACTTTGTCATCCGAGTCACCAGGATATAAAGAGATGAACCGTGCTTTTTTCTCTTTCGGATCTTGCATTCAAGCATTTAACCATTGTCGACCTTTGTTGTGTGTTGATGGTACATTCTTGACGGGCAAGTATAGGGGGCAAATCCTTACCGCTATTGGAGTAGATGGTAACAACCAAATTCTTCCACTGGCTTTCGCATTTGTTGAAGGCGAGAACTACGCGAGCTAGCTATGGTTCTTCAGAAGATTGAAGCGAGGTGTCGTCAAAAATCGACCGAACGTGTGCGTGCTCCATGATAGGCATCCCGGTATATTGAAGGCCGTGAAGACTCTTACAAACCCCACACCAGATGAGCTTGAACCCTGGGCTGATATGCAAAGCCGCTGGTGCATTCGCTATCTCGGGGCAAATTCCTACCGGCAGTTTAGAAATAAGCGTCTTATGAATCTCTTCAAGAGGCTATGCAAGCAAAATCAGCAAAAGAAGTTCTATAAATTATGGGCTAAGCTAGATGAATTCACGAAAACAGAGTTAACTCAGCAAAGGAAGAAAGCCGCGGCAATTACAGTAGCAGCGGACGACGAGCCGAAAGAACTCTGTGCTCTACCTGGTATTGACCTGCCTGGTGTTAAGAGGAAGAAGGGTGGACGAATCAAGACCTTCTCTGAGTGGATCAAGAATGAGCCGAAGGAGAGATGGTCCTTGCTCTTCGACACTCACGGTGCGAGGTACGGTATCATGACAACCAACCTAGCGGAGGCGTACAATTGGGTACTTCGCGGACAATGCGGTTTACCCTTAGTTGCTATAGTGGAGAGCATACTTCATGGGACAATTTGGTACTTCCAAGAGAGGTATCAGACCGCTGCATTGCACATGAGCACCTACACGGAAACGCCTTTCAGCGCTACTATGATGCAATACATGGAGCAGAAGATAGCAAAGGGGAAGATGCACACCGTCATACGGATTGGCAACCTACAACATAGGTACGAAGTTCGACTACGGGATAAGACAGGTTTTGGAACCGCAAATGAGGTTTGGACGTTCGAGGTTGCGTTCAGCTGTGCAGAAATTCCAACCTGTAGCTGCACATACAACAAATCTTTTCTTCTACACAAGCCGTGCTCACATGTGCTAGCCGCGTGCGGGCTAATTGGTATGGACTCTACCCCTTTCATGTCACCGTTTTATTTAAAGGAGGCCGTCCTTGCAACATGGAGCGGTGAAATTACTGGATTCCGTGATGTCGACAACTTCACCACAGTAGAAGAGGAGCAAAGGAGTACATACCGCACTGGAGCCTACTTCGTGACACCAAGGGGCAGCGTAGAGTTCGTCGAATTCATAACGACATGGATGAGTCAGAGGTTGGGGGCCCTACAAGGCAGTGCTTGCATTGTGCTGCTTATGGCCATCGGAAGAAACGTTGTCCCAAGTTAAAGGACCAAGCGGGAGGTGATCCAACAGCAAGTACATCGGCAATCCCTTCTATTGGGACTGGACTAGGGCATGGACATAATGCCTTCGCGGAGTGAGAACAAGGCTTCGTAATGATACGTCCTACATAATGATTTGTATTAGTCCAATTATGTAATGTAGTACTCTGTTTGAATTTAAAAATGTGTGTAATAATTGTAGTGAACTTCTAATAAGTGCCTGCTTTGTCCGGTCTATTATGTAATTGAACTTCTTCGTTGTAGTTTCATACTGTGTTTCAAAATGTTTGTAGTGATTGTAGTGAACTTGTAATACGTGCCTACTTTGTTCCATTCAATTATGTACTTGAACATTTTGTTGTTGTACCATACGACATTACATTACGTACATGCTTGCGGGTATGACGGACTTTGAGTTGCTCGATGCGCGGGTGGATAGTAAGCACCAAGCTAAGAAGATTGCGGATGGCGAGTTCAGCCGGTTTTCAGGACCCGTACCCCACGTGTGGCATTGAGGATTCACTCAGCGTGGATCAATAGGTATATCTACGCAATAACCCATGTAAACTAGTCATTGCGATATGTAATATGCGTTCAATTTTACAGGTTGGAGTGGGCAGGTCTACTATCCCTGGCACGGATGGTGGAGGGCATGGACGAGAACTACCAGCTGCTCGGTGAGGACGATGAACCTCATGACATGGAGGTCAGGTCTAGACGTTTTCCTTTCGACAGCGCTTTGTTGACATGCCTCGTGGATCGATGGAGGCCGGAGACCCATACCTTCCACTTTCCTTGGGGAGAGATGGCCCCGACGTTGCAGGACGTGTCTTATCTGCTAGGTCTCCCGATCGCGGGGACAGCGGTTGGACATTTGGAGGCTTCACCCACCTGGCGGGTAGATCTCATTCAGTGCTTCGCAGGTGTTCGTCCCCACGACGATCCCCTGCATCCTATCGACGAGCACCAGAAGCACGGCCCGAAGTGGGCGTGGTACCGACAGTTTGAGGTAAGTGCGAATAACCTATCTTGGTCATGCTGTTATGTTTGAAAGTTGGAACCAATTGAGCGTTTCGTGCAGTTAGTAGAGCTTGGTTGGCCTGGTGAGCATTTGACGAACCACCAGGTCACTCGTTCATTGGAGGTGTACATCATGTGGCTTTTTGGCTACGTGATGTTCACGAACTCTCACGGCGACACGGTCGATGCCCGTCACATCGAGATTGCGAAACAGATAGCGGACGTGCAGGACCCCCGGCGATGTCCCACCCAGGAGTTGGGGATCGGCCATTCTGTCGGGCACTACGCGCGCGCTATGTGACGCCTGCACAAGGACTACGAAGAAGCCGTCGTTACTGGGCTGCCCCTTACTGCTGCAGGTTAGTTTTTCGTACTAGTATGTTACAAATATTACACAGTACGTTAGGATTATTACATTACATACTTTGTAGGTTTGGTCGTACGAGTGGTTCCCTATGGGGAGACCGTTCATGAACGCGGATGAGCCTTACGGAGTAGAGTTGTACCACAACAACCCACTGGGGGGACCTACGTTCGGTTCGCTTTGGACACGGCGTCGGGTAAGTTCGTGCCTACGACCATACGTGCTTTTGCTATATCCATTTGATTGTTGGCACTTACGTACTTGTACTCTGGTTTTACAGCTTCAGTTCGCGTCTGCACAGTTGAGAAACTGCTACCTTGCGTTCACGGAGCAGTTCGACTTCTTGTCTCACGAGAAGGTCACGTGGGAGCCTTACACTGAGGACGCGAGGCTCTATCATGCTCCCCACGGCCTTTCTCCATTGTGCACTAGGGACGAAGCATACTGGATGACAAGGAAGAAGTTGGTCTTTGACATCTTCGTTGAGGACTAAGCTGTGCATCGTGTGATGTGACAGTTCGGGCTACACCAGGACGGACCACAGGCACACGCACTTTGTCTGGATCGTGCCACGCATGGGTACGTTGAATTTACCTTCGTGTTCTGGATTCAACAAAATTATGTACATATCTAAAACATTTGAAATTTGTAATTCTACAGCTGGTCTCGTAGAGGGGGGTGTGTTAGGCCACAGGAGTGGACACAACTCCTGCACCCTTATATTCAGGCTTGGGAGGCGGCTACGGCGGACTGTTGGGAGGAGTCTAGGGCCTTCGACCTTCAGGCCCATCGGGCTTACCTCCAGTGGTACGTTGCCCAGACTCGCGTGTACCTTCCACCACGCATGGAGCGTGAGGAGATCCAGCCAGCACGGACCACCGATTTGTACCCACTGGACAGTGCACGTTTGAGGGCCAACGCGGTACGTTGTACTACTTGTTTGGAAATATGTGTTGTACACTCTTTTCGTTTCTAACAACATGTTATGTACGTGCAGACTGAGGTGGCACGTGAGCTTCACGACCACATCACGACCGAACTAACAAGATCGAGGACAAGAGAGGACTCTACTGCGTGGTCTCGTGCAGAGGAGCTGTGCCGTAGTTTGCTCCGCGCTCTTTCCTGCACACAGACGTCAGATGTGGTCGACCCGCAGAGAGGACGTGGAGCACACCTCCAAAGGAGGCCGTCCGCGATGCAACCCACTCCCCCAAGTCCTTCACAGGCCGGTGGGTCGTCCTGGCAGGCGATGCAGCCTACTCCCCCAGGTCCTTCACAGGCCGGTGGGTCATCCTGGCAGGCGTCGCAGCAGGAGGTCCGTCACCTCTTCCCCTGGGACATGCCATCGAGCTCTTTTCGGACACCTACCCAGATGCCGTCCATGATTCCCACACCTGGTATGTAATATTTTCGTGCCTCCGTAATAGATTCAACATTTGTGCACACAATCATGACCTATTGTCTCCCACAGGCTTTGTTGTTCCCAGGTCACAAGGAGGAGGAAGTTCGGACAGCCCGTCTCGATACTTCTTGAACACTCAGTTCGACCCCGCTGACAGTTCTGCATTGGGATTAGGGTATCCTACACCGTCTTCGCTGCCGCCACCCACGCAGGACACCCAGCCTACCGCCCCTCAGCCTGATGCGCCCTTGCTAGGTAGAGGCCGTCGTACGATTGTTCCGCCGGGACAGTTGACGTACTCCGACTTCTTGCGGCCGCGGAGGGGGGCTGCGTCGAGGACGTGGACAGGGAGACCCGGGAGGACCTGCCCAGGGAGACTAGTAGGAGTAGTTCTTTCTGATAGTTATGACCACATCCTTTTGAAATTTATCTATCTTAGTTCTACTACTTTTCGTTGGACTGGAACACTTAGTTTATTGGATCGAAATCTAGACTACAAGTACGATACATTGTTATCAGTACACATGGGGTAGATGGTACGATAACATTCGCATGATACAACCATAGAACCGAGCGACCTAATAGGACAACCTACTCAGGGCCTTTCGGATATTTTCCCTTCCTCATACGACGAGCGTGAGCTTCCTCTCCTTCTTCCTTCGCGCGACGCGCGATCTCGCGCTTCCTCGCCCTTTCAGCCTCACGTGCTTCCGCAGCTCGACGTTCCGCATCCATCTTTTCCTTGCGTTGCTCCTCCTGCCAACGCTTTCGCTTCTCCGCCTCCTCCGCCTCGTGCATGCGTTGCAGAGTATAATCTCGCCTAAAATAGACCTCACGCATGAGTTGTTCTTCATCCTCTTTGGATTGGGTATTATCCAGCCACTGTATGTAGTCACATATAGTGGGGGGAAACTGCAAACAAATGAGTGTTAGCATTGTATTGCATTGTTACGAGCGGGTGGAAGCAAGAACTATTGGGTGCAATGCGTGTTTTACCCTACGACGCTGTGTGCGCACGGCAAGATTTGCTGGCTCTTCATCGTAGTTAGCGCACATGAAGAATCTTCTTCCGTAGGTGTACGACATCTCTCTTGACACCATTAGTTTGCACGGATCTTGGCACCAGCAGAGGGGAACCTCGACTCCGTTCGGCACATCGGCAGGAAACTTCTCCTTCGACATGTCGTCTGAACCAGATGAAGCCATTACTACCATTTTACAGTATGAGCGTAGTTAGTAAATCCAACAAACTAAAAAAATAGTGCAAATATTTACCTCACTTGAGCCCTCCTGTCGTAATCCCTCTTCCAACTCACCTCAAAAGCTCTTCTCCTCTCTTTATTATTATGTTCGTCGGTGAGTGGGAGGCAGACAGAGGTCTGCCGGTGGATAAATAGGCTATGAAGGGGCAAGTCGGCAGCCGGGACGCCGACTTGGGGCGAGTCGGCAGCTGGGACGCCGAGCTGGGGCAAGTCGGTAGCTGGGACGCCGACTTGGGCCAAGTCGGCCGCTGGCTTGCCGACTTCTGTCAGGTCGCTAGTTGGTCGGTATCTGGGCTGCTGACTTGCCCCAAATCATCGATTCCTTTGCCGATTTACTCTTTTCGGCATTTGGTTTGCCGACCAGTTCGTATTTTTGAAATTGTTCCAATTCGTGTTATACTTCTGCGATTTACAGAAAAAAATAATATTTAAAAAAAAACTCCGTTCATTTTATTTCAACTTCCAGACACTTCATCTGGGCAACCTATTCCGTGTTAAACTACAAATAAACAAAAAGATGCCGTTTTCTCTAAAATGTTCGTTTATTAAGAAAAGTCGCACAAGCATAACTTGAAGACACACACTATTACTGCACAAAAGGATTTAACCGATGCACTCATGGAAATCTGAGAAGCCTGTCTTTTGATTTCTACAAGCACTGAACAAGAATTAATCACTCCAGTATCCCAAGAATACTTGGTGGAACATGAAGGGACAAATTAAATCGCTTGCATTTCTTTCTGATGTACACATATATTCACGCCATTCAGAAAGAAATGAGAAGAAGAAGAATCAACAGCATACATAGAGTTGCTTCCATCAATCTCCTGTTTCCCCATGAACAACTGTTTTTCTCCCTTCGACCCTTCCTTCCTTGCATGATGATGGATCTGTCCATGTATGTGGCCGATCTGATATGCTTCTTCCGTAGGTATGTAATGGATTGGTACTGCTGAAGAATTAAATCACATTAGAAAGGGGAATCAGTATGCATCCTTTCTTGCACTGGCTCGAGAGTTCATGGTCCGTTTGGAAGGCATGAATTAAAAAGAGTTCGAACGAAAAATAAACAAAATCCCTTTAGCATTCCTATGAAAATAACAGATTTTTGGTTTGAGCAATGAAACTACTCGTAGTAGATTTGATGTTCCCGGACCAAACAGAGACTTGGGTCATCTGCCATTAGTCTAGAATCTGGACCGTTCATCTAAGATGGACGGCGTCCTTGCACCCGTGGATGCTTCTGCCCCAATAAGGTCAAGAGGGAAACAGAGAAGGAAACTTCTCATTTTTTCCCCCAAGAACTCCAAAACCCTTTGCGACGTCTCCGCCTCCCCTTCGGCTGCTAATCGGCTTCGCGTCTCAGGCTCGGGATCCGGGCGTTCCGTGCGATGGGCGGCGGCGGTGGCGGTGGCGGCGGCGGGGCGGAGGAGGAGCTGACGGCGCAGGAGACGGCGCTCTACGACCGCCAGATCCGCGTCTGGGGCGTTGACGCCCAGAAGAGGTGCGCCGCCCCTACAAGAACCCAACTTTGCTCTTGCTTCTTTCTTTCTTTTGTTGCAATTTTCTTTTGTATTTTTCTTGGTTTGTTTCCGGAGCGCTTGTTGGTTTTTGTCACGTAAGGTACAATATCTTTGGTCTTTTTGGGCTTTCTCGCGACTTTTAGGCCAAGATTCAACCTGCTGAGATGATTTTCCCTTCAGATTTAAGCCCAAATTCTGACTTTTGATACGAGGACGAAAGGTAGCGACCAAAAATCAGTCTTTTTGGTCTTTTATGATTATGACTATCGATTTTTTCCTGATTTTTTAAGCCCTGTTTGATGCTTTGCTTTCGGTTGAGATTGCTTGGAACGTCTCCACAACCCCCCACGCCCTCCCCCCCCGGCCCCCCCAATTTTTTTTGCCAGTGTTCTAAAAATATTTCTCGATCTTTAAGCCAAAATTAATCTTTTTTGGGGATTTTTAATGCGAAAACGGAGAATCATCACTGGTTTTTGTTACCTTCTGAAGCCATTGTTTTGGGTGCATTTTATCTGTTTTGAACTGACTGTTATACTTGTGTTTCTGGGAACAGACTTAGTAAAGCGCATGTGCTTGTGTGCGGCGTGAATGGTACTACTATTGAGGTGGGGCAACTCGAATTTTCTTCTATTGTTGTTTTTCTACTTTCTGTTGCAACTTATACCACATTTTATCTCCGATGGTCTCCTATTGATTATATTTGATAAGTACTGAAATTAGGGAGCAAGCTGTCATGATAGAGTGATTGATTATTACTTTAACTTGTTACCTGTTAATTGTTCTTGGCATTTGATTGCTGCTGTTAGACATATGTATGTATTGTCTCTGATATTTAAGTTTTCCTTGTAAAACTCTATTATTATAAAAGGTTCTCAGTTTCTTAACTTGTTGTCTAGTATTTGCATGTTTGATTAATGTTCTGTAGTGCTGACATGTTTAAGGTACAGCTCAGTTATCTGCTTCTTTGAACTGTCTATGTTTGTTTTCTTTGTGGTCATAATAAAAATTAAGTCTTTCTCTTTGCGAGATACAAATTAAATCTGAAGTTACTACCTACGGTTTTACTTTTTCTCTCTGTCACCTTGTGATTATCTTATCAAAGCGCACTGGATTTTTCAATAGATGATTATTAAGTCGGCTTGTCCAAAGAGAACTGTGATCCCAGTGAGCTTGTTAAACGTAGGTCAACAGCAACATACTGAATCAATTGCATTTTCCTCCAATATCTGAGTCTAGTCTACCTTAGGTCCTCATTTTTTCTTGTAATCAAAGTTCAATAATTTAACTACTCCTATGGTATTACTATTTTGTGAAAGCAACCTCATACTTGATATCTCTCCTCTGTAGTTCTGCAAGAATATTGTTCTAGCAGGAGTTGGCAGTTTATCCTTGATGGATGATCACATAGTCACGGAAGATGATCTTAATGCAAATTTCCTAATTCCTCCTGATGAGAGTATGTATGGTGGTAGATCACGAGCTGAGGTTTGCTGCGAGTCCTTAAAAGATTTCAATCCAGTGGTCCGAGTTGCTGTCGCAAAGGGTGAGTTATATAGTTTGAAATTTTCATTAATTTGAATGTTGAATTCAGAAATATATAAAGTGATCAGGTCCTGCATTCTTGAATTGTTGTGGGCCCTTACTACTTCATGGATCTTTTTAAAATGTTGTTGATGGAGTTTCAGTTTTTTAGTGTTCCACTAATAATGGCACTATAATTGAGTAAGTTCTTGCAAGACAGATCATTTAATATAGGGAAAAGCAGTTGTTAGTTGCTATAGTATTACACTGCATATTTGTTTCAGGATTTCAACATATTTGGTTCTCTGAGAGAATTTTCCAACCATTCTTTGTTGGCCACAAAGATGATTTAATATTCTTTACGGTATTGATTCTTTTTGGTTCTAACTGTTTCGTTATTTCCTTCAGGTGATCCATCACTAATTGATGGAGAATTCCTTGACAGGTTTGACATTATTGTAGTTAGCTGTGCATCTCTTAAGACAAAGGTGCAGATCCTTCTCTGAAAGTAGTATTTTCACAACCTTCTAGTAACATTTGGAAATTAAGTGTCCACAACATAATATCTTCTGTTTCTTATGCTCCCTGTTTTTGCATGTTTTATGTTGTTTTAGTTGTTTATTAACGACAACTGCCGGAAGAGAAGCAAGCATATTGCTTTCTACACTATAGAATGCAAGGATTCTTGTGGTGAAATATTTGTGGATTTGCAGAATCATAGCTATGTTCAGGTATGTACCACATGAAGAAATGGGTAACCTTTATTCTATAGATCTCTCAATTGACAGTTGTCTTACTTGCTTTGTTCACAACTCAAAACATATATATACCTTCCCCTTCTGAGCATGCCTGCACATATGTGTGCAATTAATCTATGTTCTGTCCATAATATTTGTCAGTTGTCAGCCCCCCCCTCCCCCCAAAAATAAGATCTTCAAATTCTAGCTTGCATTTTCCTTTGGGCCCCCCTCTCATTTTATTGAAGCTCCACAACTGCATAAGATACCTGCCTGTTACATGCAATGACATGTTGAGTTTTTTTTCTGATGTGCTGTGTACCCTGAAGTCCTCAACTATTGCCAAAGTCAACTTCCCCACTCAACTCCAAAACCAGTCAAAGCAAACCCTCAACTATCAAAACGTGACCCATATGTCACTCTCCTATTCTTATTTTCCCTTCTCTCCCTATTGTGGGACCCATAGCGACGGGGCAGGGACAAATAGGAGGAAGATGGGGGAAGTGAAAATGTATGGCATGAAGATGGGGGAAGTGAGAATGTATGGCATGTGGGCCATCCTGTTTTTCTTCCGTTTGCTGATTTTTTAAAGGTGATTGGAGCATGTGACAAACATTTGTGGCCGCCACGTTTGCCAAAACCCGGTACCCAATATACTTGCAGTGATCTCATTGGTTGTCTTCCAAGTCCTCCTGTCTCTTTACTTTCTCAATCCTTAAAATATCCTTATGGTGCTTAAAACATGGCACAGTCTACGTATCAAAATTGGGTCCTGGGATTCAACTTTCACATACCACATTTGGTTCAATCACCATGGCGACTAAATCGTAGGCTTTGCAAATTGCAATCATCATTAAGTGGTTTCTTCCTTCAGTTTTTCTTAAGCTTTTTTGATGATGTGGGTTCTGAAAAAGTACCTTCCTGAAATCATCTGTTTATTTTTTCAGAAGAAGCCTGGAGGAGAACCCGCACAGCAGAAGGTGTCATATCTTAGTCTTCAGGTACGCAAATTCATTTTTTTATCTTCGTCTTTGTTAAGATAAAATCTTTCATTAGCCATACAGTCTTCATGTTTTGATTGCTCAAGTTGGTGTTCCTTTTGGCTGCCATAAGTGTGCCTGTGGAGTATTTAAGATGCAACTGATTCAAGTTACATGATACACAAACACAATTTAAATTATATCTTTGTATTTTAATATGAATTAGATGTTAATATTTTGTATGATATAACAATTAGTTTTCCTTAACAGCAGATAAAAAACAAAAGAAAAGCTTGTCCTGCTTTAATTTTTATTTTTTGTTTCCTTTTACTTCTGATGTGGCTCAGCAGTGCCATCTACCCTTCTCTGAAAGGCCCACAACTCCTTTTTTGGGTAATAGATGTGTTGGAGGTAGCTCTGGTCATGTCGCCTCTGTGCTTTCTTAAATTGTTGGTTTGCTCATTCTTCATATATCCCTAGATGAAAGCAGCTTGTTGTCCTTATCTTCTTACTTTCTTTATGTGTTTCTCATTACGTAAATATTGGATCAATTTATTCTCATAATAGTACCAGGCCATGCAAGGCAAGGTTGATGGATGATGCTACATTATTTCCCTGTTGTAGTCCAATTGTAAACTGTTACTGTGAGTACCTGCATATGATTTGCTTCCTCGAATCGATATCACACCCTTTTGGATGCTTCAATTGGCAAATATTACAGTTTCAATTGCAATGACTGCATTTACATTTTGGTTTCGTTTATACAGGAGGCTATCTCTGTACCTTGGAAGAGTCTCCCCAAAAGAACAACTAAATTGTACTTTGCCATGAGAGGTGAGGATATGAGAATTAAGGCACTGTTGCAGAAAACTTAAGTTCAGTTTATCTCCTCTAATAATGAAACTGGAAAGGGCCACTTGTTTACTTTCTTCGCCTATTTTTTTTTCCTCGGCCAAATATCAGGTGAAAATTTGATTATGATGAAAGCGCATAAAAATCAAGTGTGGAATTTTAAAATAAATCAAAATATTAGCAGATGTAGAGGATGGCATGTTGTATATCTCTGCAAATTATTAATATCAATTCCGATCATTTGCAACATACGAAAAAGGACAAATATTTGGTGGAGCAAATCAAACTCAACTGCCGTTTCACTAAGTACCATCCTTTTCGTATCTCGCAAATGTGAATGCGCCTGATCTTGAAATTTGCAGACATTGAATAGAACCTCCCGTATGTCTGCTAATTGTTTGAGATTTCTGTAGAACGTCCAGATTTGATTTTCACCAAGAAAATTACAGATTTGCATTTTCACTTGATATTACCACACAGAAGACTTTATGCCTGTACCGAACTAATTACTGTTTTTCCATGTCGATTTTTCAAACAATAATAAATATGTTCTCTTGATATGTCTCTTTGCAGTCTTGGAAAATTATGAATTATCTGAAGGGCGCAGCCCTGGTGAGGCCTCACTTTCTGATCTACCTGCAGTTTTGGCTCGGAGGAAGGACATGTGTGATAGAATGGTACAGCAGTTGTTGTTTGTCTCCTTTTGAGTCATATGCCTTCAGATGTTTTACATGGTACTGTAAAATGCAGTCTTTAAATGAGTCACAAATTCCTACTGCTCTCCTGGAACGACTTCTAGCAGCTGGAAAGAAGGAACATCCTCCTGTATGTGCAATCCTTGGTGGCATTCTTGGTCAGGTAGGTGCCAATGTTTCATCACTAAACAGTCTAATTCTATTTTCTTGTCTCTTAGTGTATTGTTATGCAATTGAGCCTATGTCATATGAAATATGATTTTCATTATTTTCCTTTTCTTTTATTCTTTGCTTCACTTGTGATCACTGGAAAATAACTAAAGTGATTTTGTAGATTGTATGAGGAGATCAGCCTCTTTCCTGAAATGTGTAACATAATAGCTCCCAAAAGAAAAAATAGTCATCTCAAGTAATATATGGCATTAAATTAGTAGGCAAAAGGAAATGATATGACAGTTCAGATACTTGTGTACAGACCATCACACCTGTAAAATTCAAGGTTATTAAACCATTAATTGAGTCGAGTTGAGTCGCCGGGTACCAACTTGCCAATTAGTCGTGACTAGTGACTAGTTATCTACTAGTCCTTGGCTAATACTTCACAAATACTACACTAAAAAGAACTATATGCCAGTGAAAATATCACGCTCACAACAAGGCCAAGGAAAATACCAAGACTGTGAAAAATAAGTGGCTAAGTGCATACTAAACAAGTTCTCAGCGACACCTCCAACACTCCAACATAATAAAGTAAGGCATCATGCCAAGCCTGAAAGTAGAAAGTAGCAATGACTCATCACAAGTCACCCAAAGTCCAACACACATCCTCAAGTCTCAAATCATTTTGTGTAGATGATGGATCGTCGTCTTTGAACTTCAGTTTCATCCTCATCTATAACTAGCTCCATAGCCTTGAACTTTCTTGTATTCCAGTAGTCATGCATCTCTGTCCTAATTCCTGTGGCTCCTTGGGACATTTCTCGACATCATTGAAACCCCCAGCTAGGTGCAGCTTCAATCTTCGCACTCCAACATGGACTCTCTTGGTGCACATCGTACATTGGAGATCTTACCTATCTAAATCTGACCAGAATGCATATTTCTATGCTGGGTCCTTGGACTTAGCCCTCTGTGTAGGATCCGTGGACGGATCATATGTCTCAGCAGCTGCTGGATCCATCAGAGCAGGGGAGTACTTGCTACTGTTGCAACACTAAAAGAGATGCTAATCACTAATCAGAGCATGGTAGAAGAGCAGAGGCAGAGCAAAATGGAGCAGAGCATGGGGGAAGAGCAGAGGCAGAGCAGAGCTTGGGAGAAGAGCAGAGGCAGAGCAGAAGCATGGGAGAAGGTTAGAGGCAGAGTAAAACAAGAGGGGAATCACTAACCTTTCGAGAGCAGGAAAGCCGAGCAGAGCAGGGATGCCGCTGGAGATGGGTTGGCCGCTGGTGACACCGACTAGCCGAGGAGAGGAGACAAGCTGCTTCACTGCGAGTCTGAAACAGGGGAGGGGACGGTCAACAAGGAGCATGCCTACAACTGTGATTCGAGGAGAGGTGGTTGCTGGTGGTGGCAGCAGCAGCTGCGTTGTGGTGGCTAAGGTTGCACTCACCCTTCTCACCCCAGGCGGCGTTGAGGGATGCCTCGAACTGCTGCTAGGTTAAGCACTAAGAGCAAGGGAGTATAAGTTGTCTTTCGACCTGACAGTGGCCCCTCAGTCAAACGAATTGGCAACCACGATTAGCTGCCTGGTCGCGCGACTAAGCCAGCTAGTCTAGCCGCTGGCCTAGTTTGACTAATTGTCTAATTCAGAACATTGGTAAAGTTACAGTCTAGGACGTTTGTGTTGGGTTAGCATGGAAATGAAGATAACAGTTGGCTAAAATGCCCATTTAAACCTAAAACAGGTGATACAATCTTCCTTGTTTGGTCGTAATTCTTACATGGGCTCAAGTCTGCTGACCATTTGATGACTCCCAACACCTTCATGGAAATTGGCTGTGACCTATCCACCATGATGTGTGACCTTGTGAGCACTCAAAGGGAGGCTGAGAAACTTGTTGGCTCAATTCAGTGCAGCAAAGCCTCTTCACTAGCTCCTCAATGCAAGCCTAAAGACTCAAATGGTTATATTCTTTTTGGAATGGCTACCGGATAAGTTTTTTAATGCAAACTTTACTTGCTTCTCTTTACTAATTGTATCAATTGTAGCATTTGCTTTAGCGTTATGTGTGCAATTGTTTGTTTGATCTAAAAATTGCATTGCTTATTGGTGTATTTGAATAGAGGTATTTCATTTACCTGTCTTCTCCAGCAAGCTAGGGAATTTGGTTGCAGGAGAGTAGATTCTTAAAGAGTATTGAAAGGATTAGATGAAAGGCTTTACGCTGGGCTTATATTGGAAGCCAAGATAAAACAGGATTGAAAGGATTGCAGTTCTGTTACAAATTCAATCATGTTCTTTTAGTCTTGAGTTCGTCGTTGTAAAATATTTCTATGCGCTCTAACTGTCCCTATCTTTGATATAATAACAAGAAACTCAAAAGAACAAACTAAAGAATACTTGTCTTGTCCCACACTTCCATATGATTTCTTTTCCCCCCTAAAGTGATCTAGAATTTTGTACTTTCTTGGAGTAAAATGTGTGCTCAATTGTGTCACTTGGGTCCCTGAATTCAAGAACTGCATATTAGGTCTCTGTACTTGTTAAGTGAGTCAAGGCAGTTTCAAACCCAACTACCAATTGGTGATATCTGATCTGATTTATTTAGAGTTTGGTATGTTTTTCTCTGAATAAGAGTAATGTAAAGCTAATAAAATATGTCCATTCAAATCCAAAATCATCATGTCTCCATTGATTCCGATTCCACTTGAAGATTACATGATCAAGTAGGAGCATTGTGGTGTCTCTAAAATTATCAATTAAGTGAGGTCTGGACTTAACCTGATTCAATTAAACTGGACCTGTCCTTACTCGAATATACAAGTTTGAGAACCTAAATGTGCAAAGTTGAGGGGGTCAAACCGATGGATCTATATCCCATCTGCTACACGCTTTTTGCTTAAAGTGTCCTTTACACACACCAACCCAAAAAGCATTTCACCAAATTACATATTTATATGATTCCCCAATGCAAGTTGCAGCCTCTTCCTCTCAGTGTTGAAGTAATCAGCCTGGGCAAAGCAGCACCCTGGAAGGTGGCCTAGGCGGTCTGGGGAGAGAGAGAGAGGTGGCAGCGGGCAGAGGTTGAAAAAGACGGTAAAGTGCAGAGGTTAAATAAGGTGGCAACCTGTCTCTGGCCTGTTGTTGGCAGCGCTAGCGTGTTGCTGGCACTGCTTGTGAAGCAGAGGCAGCGTGAGAGAAGGAAAACCCCACAACTTGGTTGCTGTCCGGCTCGTGAAGTGACTAACCAAATTGGCTGCCAGCCCATCAGACCCACCAAAGAAACAGATTGCATATGAGTGTCTAACCCTAATCAGTCTCCACCAAGACTGAGCTGTAGCTTCCCATGCTGCCATGGCGCCAACGCGACCTGAAGCTCCAACGCCTTTATGACATCACCCTGTAGCCCCTCCCCTGCCATGACCTCAAGCTTCACTGCCGCCGTGACCTCGCCTTCCAGCCCCTCTCTTGCTGCTGTGCAATTCCTATGTGGTTGTGGTGCTAGGCGGCAGGTGGCTGCCCGCCTACCGCCTTATTGAACCTGGCTTCCTCTTGCCCTTCATTGTAGCAGCTGCTACAACTTCCAAACATCAATGCTTGTTTGTTTTAACTATGCTCTGAATCGTATCGGTATTAACTAGATCCTGAAATTGCATTAACACCCACTTGGTGGAAGCAAGTTGTTTCAAATTTGCCACATGCATTGTTGAAAAAATCAATCTTAGAAACATAATTGATGGACTAGCGTAGAATATGTGAATATTTATCGAGAACATTGTGAGGGCAAAACAACACTGGGTTTCATCGATGTTTAGCTGCAATAAGTGCAATGTTGTGAATTTTATTCTATTCCAAGCCTTCTTGCATTTGGATACCTTGTGCTGGCATACTGCTCACAGCTTTCTACTCTGTTGTTGGATCTAACAGGAGGTGATTAAGTCAATATCTTGTAAGGGTGATCCGATCAAGAACTTCTTCTATTTTGACGCGGCTGATGGTAAAGGGGTCATGGAGGACATCGCCCCACCTCCTACAGACTAAATCAATTACTGCCTAACTCCCATTCTACCTGGCTTGCTGATCCTTGTACCCGTTCATTAGTATCAAACATGTGACAATTCTAGATTAGTGTTGTCTGAGGTAGTGAAACAATAGTTAGCATTTCAGCATCGAGGTCGAGCTATCAAACCTCAGTATTGTATCGAACAGAAGAAAATTGATCCACCAAACAATTTCAAAGCTGAGTCAGGTAGATTGTCATGTTTATTAAGTAATGAAGATTTCAAAGATGAGTCAGGAAGATTGTCATGCTTATTAAGTGATGAAGTGCTTTGTTTTCTCTTTACCTTCTGGTCAAATTTGGTGGCACTGGTTGGTGAAATGGAAAATGAAAGGTTATGTAGCAGTCGAAGCCAAGGCAACTCTGAATCGCCTACAGATATATGATGTCTTGGTTTGAGGCAAGAAAGAAGCTCAAAGCATCTTGTTAACACAAAGTGACGGTTAAACTGTAGCTGCCCTTGAGCTTGAAGCTGGCACTGGCATGTTTCTTTACCTAACCTGATGAATTAGATTTGGACAGGACTTGTCTTAGCACGACTGGTTCTGAAACTGCCATCCCAACCACTTGTCTGAATTCACTTGAGAACAAAGTCCATTTCACTTCAGGCTTTCTTCAAGTGTAAATGTGTGACTTCCACTTCATTTTGTCGGTCTGTAGTCTATTTTCTCTGGATCTAGTCCACAACTATATACATATATATGTATATATATATATGTGTGTTTGTGTATATATAAATGAACTAGTGCATAGGTGCATTGTTGTTGAAAACAGAAATACAAGACATAAAAAGAGAGGAGTCTCCATCCAGGCCATGGATGTGTGGTCATATTCAAGAGCAGGATGGTTTTTGAATTGGACAGGGGAGAAAGGTACTTGCCACCTGCACTGTGATCCTGAGAGCTGATCATCACGAAGGTGTGTGTCACTAATGGCTAAGTTGATTAATTTATTTTTCTGTCTTTCTTTGTTTCTGATAAAAAAGGGAATGCGCTAGGACGATCTTAGGCTCTGTTTGATTGGAGGTTTGGACGCTCAAGGATCAAAATGTACTTATTTATCAGAAATTTACCCTACAAATCTGAAACATGCTCTTTTTACATGGCCCTTTCTTTGTCTGCAAAGATCACAACGGTTTTAGGATCAACATTGTCCTTTGGGTAAGCACCTAGCCATTCACTTTTATTCTTTGCTAGGACATTGATCCACGCTGTCAAAAAAGAATCTCACCTAATAAACTAAAATCTTCCCAACAAAAGAAAAAAAATTTCTGAGGGGGACCATACAAGCATCCTTCACCAAAAGGTTCCCAATGATGAGCCATGTACAATAATACATTTCTAGGATACAATAAAACCGTCACCAACCAACCCCCTCAATTAGCCCTAATCATCATAAGCTTTGGTACCACATTCCCTCCCTTTCCCTCCTTTGAGCCCCATGATTTAGCCATAAAGTAGATGCTAAGCATTGTGCAATGATGCTAGGTAGGATCAGATAGATGTGCATGCATCTATTCTAATCCTAAAGGGAATGTACATTCTATTTTATCAATGATTTGATCAAGGAGAAGAGGCAGGGCTAGGTTTTGTTAAATGCATGACCTACTCCACCAAGATGTGCAACCAAGTTATAAATTTTGGTGCTTTTTGGAGGGCATTGCATGACCTACTCCACCACCGCAGGCTAGCATAGCATGCCACCAATGGAGCAATTATAGGTGATAGATAGATAGATCCATGGATGCATGGGATGGGAACAGGCTAAGGTCCAACCCATGCCGTGACAAGTGTGCCAAAGGCAAAATGTGACAGGACTGCTCCATATAGTTTGGCGTTGCAAAAAGTGAGGAATATAAACTTGGGGAAAAAAGTTTGTGCTAGCTCATGATAAGGTGCATGCATGTATTTCTCATATATAGAATAGGGTATGAAACGGGTCCATTGATCAACGAAGCGCGTGATCTCGAGGATCAAGGATTGTGTGCTAGCATGGCCCATCACCGCCATCAGAGAAGGTTTTGGAAAATTGAACCAAAGCGAAGCTAACAACTAGAGCTGAATTATGGGGCTACTATGCAGTGTAATCCATTATATTATTTAGCATATATCCACTTTTTTGTAATTCAGGCTCTAAAGGCGTAGATTAATAAAATATACTCCATTTGTCCACGGATGACTTCCCACGTTCTTACATGAAAGACTTTTTGTTGTAATATTATGGATGAGTTCCGCAGAAAAATATAGTGATATTATAAATGAGCACCGGTGGTGAATGTCCGATGGTGTCACACCCTTTCTACCCTATAGGGCCCCCTCTTTCTCTCCTTTCTAAAGATTCTCTAACAAAAAAGAATAAACTAACTAACTAAAACACAGCGAAGGTCATCTGCAACAAATTATCTACCTTCCTATAAAAATTCAAACAAGAATAGAACAGACTATGACACTATTTGGTTTGGCTTTTCAGCAGTTTTCTACTGAAAAAAGCTACAGCCCAACCAAACGGCCAGGTTTGGAGCAGCTTTTGCCAACAGTGGTTGTGAGCTTTGCAGTGTAAATTTAGCTATTTGAAAAAGCTATCTTCCTCTAGCTTTTTGCAATGTGCTGAAGTTTCGGGGCTCATTTCCCAAAATGTTATAGATGGTTCGAATCAACCCAAAGTCATAGGTTCACTTTCTCATAGCCACAACAACTTTTTCAGACAATCAGTCAACAATATCTTTATCAACAGGTACAGCCCAACCAAATAGACCCTATGTGCGGATATGAAGCCGATGTTATGTTGTAAGGCTATAGGCCGAGCACGCCGGCAATGATTTAACACGATGGGTTATAAATTTTTATTCGTAGCATTTTGCTAGTACTTTATACGTGGTAGTAATGAATTAAATTTTAAATGGTTGATTCCACGAATTCCACCACGATACATTTAAAAGTTCGAGACGGAGGGAGTAGATAAGGACTGCTACGTAGAGTCTTTTATGCTGTACATATATATTTTGAATCATAAACGTTGGAGTTGTATAGTGGGGATTACGACGACGGAAGACAGAGGTTTAGAGGGCTCAAAACAAAATCAGTGGCTGGTCCCATTTTTCTTTTTGGAACCATTTTAACCGGTTCACTCCTACAGAGCCATCATTTCACTCTTCTACCGCGATGTGTATATTGGACTATTCTGCGACTTGTAGTAATCAGGTTTTCAAACTTTTAAATTTCATAAAGACAAAACCATGACCGGTCAAGTTCCTGTTCCCGCGTCTCGCTAAAAAGAAAATTCATGTTCCTGCATCTAAAATGGCTCTGAAACCCATTTCTGTGTTCAACTAAGGGCTGGGAGTGTTCGGATGAGGGGTTTTTCTTTAGGAGGTTTGATATTTAGTTCAAATTTAAACTAAATACCGAAGCTCCTAACAAAATGCCCCTAATCCAAACGCTCCTAAAAACGTTGCGAATGTCCAAAACTGGATTCGAAAATATAATTGTAAACTTGATTCGGTAGTCCAAAATTTCGGCTACATGGTGAGTAATCGACACCGGGTACGTGTTTCAACGCGTCAGGTACATATAATTGAGCTCTGTGTCTGTTCCCTTCAGTTACTACTGCAGTGACCTGTGGTGTTTTTTCTCTCCATGCGTCAGAGGAGCACATGGCATACCCTTGACAAATGCTCAATTATCAGAGTCTCCTTGGAATTTTAACGGACTAGTATCCGGAAGCACTTCCGTCTGACTGAATTCCATTGCACATATATGGGTTTGGATTCTCTGCCATTACAGTATCGTAGTGGTGTCATACTGTCGTCTAATTTACCGGGAGCAGAGGATACGTACATTCTCGCAGGACCATACATGCTGACAGGATGGTCCTAACCGGCAATTTAATCACACATCTACCTCTGCTCCGGCAAGCAAATCACGGGCAGCATGCGTCGTCGGCGTAATAATGCCAATCAGTGCAACCATGAATTATCAGCGCACCGCAGACGTACGATAGCAACGCGTACGATCCACGGCTCCATGCGAGGTAGACAGACATCACATGCATGGCTCTAGCTTAGAAATGCATGTGTGGTAGATGCATGGCAGTGAACCGTCGATGGACTGATACTTTGCATACAGCATCACACCCCTTTCCGTCGATGGACTGATGGATTGCGTCTCTTGGTTAATTTGTACTGCCATGAAGATAGAGTGAACGATCTTAGGATGAAGCCCAAGTTTAAACGGCAATTTCAAGAGTGGTCGGATCATTACTTGTAACTTTTTCATTTCTTTGATCTCTTGTGAATAACTCTTTATTTGTTTTAATTTAACGCAGTAGGGCACTCTCCTACTGCTTTTCCGGTCAACAAAAAGTGTACTATCTGAAGATTTTCTTTAGTGTCATGGTGTTAGAGAAATCATTACTCTCTCCGAGTCACGGTATGTCATTTAATTAAGAGTTGAACACAAGAATTATTTCGAGCATTGTTACCCTTCGATCATTCTACAATCTTTTTTCCCCACCTAAATGTAATCAATGTATACTCACTTGAGCTCGTACATGCTCTGTCTATTTTCTTCTTTCGAAAAGGAAGATTTTATTCATCTTTCATTTTTACATCAAGAAGATACACACGACATTATATTACAAATTTTATAATATAACGGAAAGAAGCTCCAAGGAGTCAATCCAAATCAAGCTGACAACAAATATAAATGGAACTAATTAAGGCGTTGAGATTCCTCCATCCTTCAGCCGCCTGGTTCTCTGCCAACAGCAAGACGCAGGTGGGAGTTACTTTCTCCGTTCACAAATATAAGATGTGTGGAATTTAAGTTTCAACTTTGACCAACAATTAAACCAATAATATTGAATTATAATTTAATATTATTGGTTTAATTGTTGGTTAAAGTTAAAACATAAATTTTGTGCACACTTTATATTTATGGACGAAGAGAGTACATAGGAATTAGAAGACTTCATAATTAAGAGCCCATTGTTGATGCATGGATTAATCCAAGGCATATACTCCGTATAACAGAAAAAAAGAGGGGCAAAAGTGCCTCAAAATTGTAGCACGGCGTATATTTTGAGAATGATTACTATTGAGTTAGGAAGGACTATTATTGAGTTTCATGCCCACAAGAATTCAGGTATGGGTTTTCTCTTGTCAGATCTCATTTTGAGTTACGCGGATGCATGGATGACTAACTAGCTTTACGAAAATAACACGTCGATTTCAAAGCTACGTACGTTCTTTTCCTAAAAATATATATCCAAAGCTATATTCCTTCGCAAAAGAGGAAGTGGTTGATTGGCGATGCTGACCTGCCATAAATAATCTTTTATAACAAGGCAAAAAACCTGTCATCTTCATTAATTAAGAAGAACTTTAGAAGGTCTAATGATGAACCTCTCCGAAATCCTACTCTCCCAGTATAATGTTTTCTAAGTCTTTTGTCCCTGCTAGCACCAAGTTAGGCGCTTGATCCTTTATGCGCGTCACAGTGATTGTGGGCATGGATTCAACGTGTCGAAAGACACTCGCATTTTGCACATTCTAAACTTTCCATGAAACTAGCATTAGAAGGGACGCCACCACCTTCCTTTGGTGCCTTTTGTCTCTTGTAATGTTTATCCACCAAGCCTTCACGTTTGGGGCATTGCCCCATAGCATAGGTTGCATCTCCTGAAGACCAAGCCAATTCTTTACACTATTTTAAATGTGTGTCGTGTATCTACATTTGTAAAGAGGTGTGCGGCTCTCTCCGGTTCTTGTTTGTAGAGTCAGCACAAACCACAATTTGGCCATCCCTTATGTTCTAGGTGATCCGCTATCCACAGCTAGTTGAAATGAAAAGCTAGACGAAAAATTTACACTTTAAAGACGCCCAAACTTTCTAAATAATTTTTTGCATATTCATAGCCGTGGAGCCAGCAAACTGAGCCTGGTACGCCAAGGCCGCCGTGTAGATGCCGTTGGATGTAAATTTCCAAACAATATTGCACTAACGTCCCTCCTTTAGCACAACATGGCTCAAGATCTCCCAGAGCAAGGTGAATTCTTGGAGGTGCTCTAGTGTGATGCCTCCACTCCACTAATGTCTCCGCTGATGTTTATGTGGTTAACCCAATGATTGCCATGCAATGCTTTCTTGACACACCAATTCTTCTTTCTGAGATATCAAAAATTGTTGGGACTATGTCTTTTGGTCTCTCGCCATTGAGCCAGGCCGAGTTCCAAAAGTTGGCAATTGAGCCATCGTCTAAGGTGATTCTCGTAGCCACACAAAAGAGATAAATATCGGTGTCATGCAAGGAGATTTCGAGCTGGTCCAAGCCCTTTGAGGGTGTGACCATTGGTGCCATGCATAGCCACCATAGCCTAAGAGCTCGAGTGAATTTCTCGGAGTGTAAACTCCCGAGACCTCTGAGTCTTGTTGCGTGGCGTATAGTTTCCTAGTTGATTTACATTTTCCTCATGATGCAACCTCGGTTCCGGTCCATAGGAAAGCCCGTCTATACGTGTCTATATTCTTTTTTACGCCCAAGAGGATGTCGAGAGGGTGAGGCGGTACACCACCTGCAACGTGAACAAAGATTTGACCAGAACACCCCTGCCAGCGGCAGTGAGGTGTCTGCATTGCCAGGCCCCCAACTTGGCAGCGATTTGGTCTTCTAGGTGCTGGAAATCTATCATGTCAGATCTGCTATATGATGAAAATGATATGACATTTGGCTAATAAATCATCCATGCTATCAGTCAGCTGCTGTCCTATTTTGACATAAAACTGAAAATCGTACCTATAGTCTGGATTTTATAAAACCTAGTTATCTACCCGTGAGTCTGCACAACAATCATAAATGTCATAGGTCTTCTAATTAATGACATAGGTCTTCTAATTAATGACATTTATTGTATATGAAAATCTGTAAGGACTACAAATACATGAAGAACTTAGGAATATGCTCTTGGAATAGTATAAGAACATGTAATAATTTTCCTTAGTTACCCATATGGTGTTTGTTAGACATATGTTCCATCCGGCATCGAACTACACATACTAACCTTACTCGATCAATGCATCATATTCTACTCTTAACACGTATATGTGTATCAAATGTAAGGCATATACAATGTTGTTATATGATATTCAAATCATAAATAATCAAGTTAGATGTACTGAATTTTTCTCTTTTTCCATTAAGGAATTGTTAGATATTTCCTTGGTTTAGATTAACATGGCATTTTATAGTTGAGCCAGAGACGTATCGGCATGTGTGCAAGCTAATTATTAGATTAAAAAGTAGATATAGCTTCTATTTGTGGTGGGCACACGCGGGAACAGACTTAATTTGAAACTATGCACACTTATCTATTCATAACACGTATATGCACACCAAGCCTAAGATATATATAATTACGAATATAAGGTCTTAGTTACGCATATACCGGATAGATGACTCGTATTTTCTCTTTTCTATCAATGTGGGAACTTCTAAGTCTCTTTTTATTAACATGGTAATTTCTACGTTGCTCTAAAGATGGCTCGTCATGATTCAAGTACCAGATCTGGGACATATATAATTCTATATATGCGATCCAAGACATAGCAAATCCAAACATTTCTTTTGAGATTGGAAATTAAACAGGCTAAAGCTTCGTGTTTTCCATGTGGAAGCACCTGGTGTCATATGTATACGTTTCTATCACAAAACCAATTAAACATATGAGATTATTTCAGAAATATAGTGGGATTTCGAGTCCATCTATGTCATGTATTCCTTAGCATTTGATTTAACCGTGATGGACGTAGGAGCTGTCGGTGATTCAAACATAAGGCTGATATCTCTGAACCATTGGTGTTGAGACAGAATGTACGCGGATTTTTACCCCTTTTTGGGAATTTCAAGCTATTTTATCCTAAAAATTGTCGAGGCTCCAAAGAAACCTCTAATAAGTAATACATAAGGATGAAAGAAAACTAGAACCTCCTACCATTACAATATCTAAAATACTCTGTACATAAAGTAATCAAATAATCTGATGTTATCAGATTCAGGAACTAAATATGCGAACTCCGTAAGTCTTTGCTACATTTTCGCTCTGTTGATTTGCCAAAAGTATCGATCCTATTAACGTTCCAGAGAAAAGGTTTCAGTCGATAATCATCTAGACCATCTTTTTTCCTGCTGGGGACTTCATTTTTGGAACTACATGTAGCCATATAACAGAACTTTGAGCATAGATGGGCCAGATCGATGCTCATATTTTTTTTGCAATTGCATATTGCACCCAATAATGTATCTAGTACATGCATGCATGCATGCATACTACCGACAGGCACTTCCATATCTACAGTACAAAGAACTGCTCTCGTATTGTCGATTGGACTTGTAAGTCTACAGTACTTTGATGAACTTTGGACGAACTCTTGCTTTTGTCCATGTGTAGCGCATATGTTGTTCATTGGCATAGCTCCATCATAAGTGTATGAAAAAACATATTTTTCTTGGGTGTGATGCATGGTTTGCTTACATAATTAATATTCTGGACAAAATGTGGATGGTTGCAAGCACACGAGCACTAGCAGTATCAAGAGATAGAGGTACTGAGTGTGATACCTGGCAATATGCATTACGTTTTGAGAGAAAAATAAATACTTGTGATGACTGGGGGACTCCCGGAAGGGTACGTAAGACCAAGGACAATAGGAGTGGATAGGGTCAGAGCGGAGTGCAGGCGTGAAGGAAGTGTCGAAGCATAAGATAATCTTTCACAATTCATGTCAATCGTTATTAAAATTATGTTATATAAAAATTTAGATGACGTGGAAGAGAGATAGAAAAAATATGATTTTTACTTTAAAAGTTTATCTATAAACAAATGGCAACACAACGTATTTTACTGGGTTGCAAATGGCAAGCACCAAAAACAATTTATTTGTAAACTCAAGCAAGACGAGGGACGTATTCACGGGAAGTTGAATCAAAAATATTCCACTACAGAGTACTATGAAATACTCTTCGGTCTATCGGAGGGAGGCCCTTTTTCAATGATCGAGTCCCATCCAGAAGACATCCCTCAAGCGTCTAATGAAGCGAATGAGATTCTCACCAGACAGTTTGTTATAAAATATGAGCAATATTTTAATTTCAAGAATTAACAGGAAGCATAATTCACAAGATCAAATCTTAAAATTTCTAAACTCAACTAAGTGAAACAAGATATGCAATTATAAAATGATAAGCAAATAAATTAATTTCTACACAAGATAATTGCACAAGTATGAACAGCAAGATATGGATTGCAAGAAAGTAAATGAGACAAGGGACACAAACGACGTTTATTCTAGAAGTTTGGATTCCACCGATATCCTACGTTTCCGTTGGGAAAGATTATCCTGATAAACAAGCCGGCTTTGAATCAAGCTCTTCCCTCAAAATCCTTGCCTTTAGCAAGAACTACTCATTATGGATAGCTCCTTCCTCCACCGCAGAGATGGACAACCACTCACCAGTTTCGGCCTCTTCACAATCTTCTTTAAGAGATCACCGAGCTCAACTCCACCAAACCGTCTAGGAGACGGTGGCCTCCAAGAGTAACAAGCGCTCAGACTTCCACTAAAAAACAATCGATGTGGAGAGCTTAAACTAATGCAACCAATAAAATCACCAAGTGTAACACAATGCACACCTTAGCAAGAGCAACTCATATCATAGAAGCTATTAAGTGGAGGAGAATAGCGGGAAGGACTTAACAAATGATCTCAAGGACATCCCCACTCTCTCCAAGCTGACCAAAGTGGCTACTTTAGCCCGCCATAAAAAACTAGCCATTATACACTTCCTAACCAAAAGTTGGAGGTTCCAGAACCAAACTCGGAGGTTCCGAGATTCAAATCAACAGTTATATCAGTGTGGATAGAGGGGAAACGTGGAGGTTCCGATTTCCAATCTCGTAGGTTCCGGGATTCAAAAGCCGGAGGGTTCAGACCCAAACTCGAAGGTTTTGAGATTCAAACAAGGAGAGATCAACACCTAAACTCGAAGATTCTGAGTTCAACCTCGAAGATTCAGCACAGCGAAAAAACTCCTTAGAAGGCAAACAATTGATCATAACAGAGAAATTTCTTCTTCTCAATGCAACGGTGCAACCAAGTCATCAAAGACCAACAAAGGAATGGTTAAATCATACAAGATTCAAACCAAGATCAACAAAGAGGAGGATGCAACTTATGCAAAGGTTTGAGCATTGGTCACGCGACTCGTTCAAGCTACTTATCCAATAGCCCCTCTTGGTAGAACAACTATCTATCATATAACTCGGGCTCCCTCCAACACTTTGAGATCGGTAAAACTAGGAACACCTAGCTAAGCATACATTTGCTTTGAGCACTCCACTTGAACTTGATGAAGGCGATCATCCTTGCTCCAAATCAAAATCTTTTTTCAATCTTCTTTGCTTGATGTAGACTTTCAATATGCTCTCCTAGAATCCAATATGGGAAGTCTTCTCTTGAAAACCATCTTCACATGTCCATTAAAACTTGATGAACCACAAGCTTCAAGTACATCTCCCATACATGACACTTGACTTGAAGTTATCTTGCTCATCCTATTGTCATTACCTCTTAATGCTTGTCTGAGCTTATGATGATGACACTTGCATCTTGATGAATATCATCATTTGATGTCAATCTTGACTTGACCTTTGTAAGATCATTATCTTGATGCCATCTCACCAAGTGGTACCTAACTTGCACATTAAAAATGGGTTAGTCCACAAAATGCAATTCACAATTGCTTACCAAATCCACTTGATCACATGATCACAAGTTCCTCACATCCTTTAAACTCTGTCACGCTCACTTGAAGCCACATATTGAATTCTTCTCTTGAATTCCATGCTTCAAGATCTTAATCATATGTGGTTCACTTCTTGAACACAATCTTGATCTCTTGAAGTTCACTTCTCGAGATTCTTCTCGATCACATATGATTCACCTCTTCAACTCCTCGATCATTGATGTGTCGTTTGATTTGATGGTTTCATCAAAAAAAATCAATTCAAAATCTTTCACGCATCACTAATCTCGGGCTTCACGAGCTTGTAGGTTCATTCTCTTGATGCAACCTCACAGAGTGGAACCTAACTCATACACATTTTTCAAACTCAAGAAAATGGTCAGTCCATAAATCCGGTTGTCATTATCACCAAAACCACTAAATATAAGTCTAGGGATATAGATGCACTTTCAAAAGTTTTCTTCGAAGTAAGCTTCAAGTCCACCGTACCAACACCTAGAGCAGAAGTATGCGATCTGTTTCCCATCATGATGGAGGTAGCACCTACTGCCTAGTCAGAAGAAAACAAGGAGATGTCAGAACATACATGAACATTTGCACTAGTATCAAACACTAATTAGTAGATTGAAAAACTAAAAAAAAACAATAGGAGAATTATCGTAGCCTCTTGAATCAAAGGCCTCGCCTATGTCAGGTTCATCTCCTTTTTCTTGGATTATTCAACATCTCTACCCTTGTGGTGACGATAGTCCTTTGCAAAGTGACCGTTCTTGCCACACACAAAGCATGAGAGATCCTTCATGTCTCTCTTCTCAGTTTTCTTCTTTTTGAAGTTAGTTGTCTTGTTTGGCTTTGTGTTCTACTTCTTTCCTGTTGGCTTCTCAATGACACTGGCATTGTTTTGACCAGAGGTGTTGGGTGCATCTTTAGCCTTTTCCTTTCTTCCACATCAAAGGGTGCAATAAGATCCTCAATGGTGATCTCTTTCCTCTTCTATTTCAGGCTAGTAGCAAAGTCCCTCCATGATGCAGGAAGTTTAGCCTCAATTCCTACAACCAAAAACTTGGGAGGCAACACACAGCCCAAGTGCGCTATCTCAGTGATAAGCAGTTGGATATGATGTGCTTGTGCAACTATCGATTTAGTGTCATCCATACTAAAATCAAAAAAATTTCACACATGTATAACCAGTGGCTAGCTTTGACTTCTGCGTACTTGCGCTCTAGTGCATCCCATAGCCTAATGGCTGACGTGTAGTTCATGTACACATCATATAGTTGATTTTCCAACACAGTCAAAAGACAGCCAAGGTAGAGTTGTTCACACTCTCGAACATCACAGATTGCTCATGTGTAAGTGGCAACGGTATCTTTGGGTTAATCACCCACCATAGCCCAGTTACATGAGCCAAAGCTTGGCCCTCGTCCGCCACCTATGAAAGCTCCCACCCAAAAACCTCTTAGGTTTCATTGCATAGGATGCACCAGCCATTCTCAATTACAACAAGAAAATATGGGCAATATTTTAATTCTAAGGATTAATAGGACGAAGCATAATTCACAATATAGCTGTAGTATTTTAGGGTTTTATTCTTGTAATACATCATTGTAAACTTTTTGTAATATTATTTCTTTGTAAAAATGTTACTTCGCAGTGGACATTAGTCCACTATAGCTTCTTTTGAAATTAAGGATTTCTTGTAATGCTGCTCTACATAAATGTAATATTATCTGACACGTGTGTGAGTATTCAATATTGATATGCTATATTGGAGACTTTTTATATACTGACTTTTGTTTCAACCATACGTTGTTTCACTATTTATTCAATAACACACCACTATACTTATTTTTCTGAACATTATATTCAATTTTTAAAAAACTTTCCCTAATTTCATGCATGTACGTGAATGATGCACAACAACACTCTCTAAACCCTTCTCTTTATCAGATTTTGGGTTCCCACATAAGGTCTCCGTGCCAACAATCTTAGGAATGTTGACAAGGAGGAGAAGGAGAAGCTAGACATAGGATTCCCGTCAGAGAGACCCTAGATGCACTGGCATGGAGCTTGAAGGATGCAACTCAAGGCAAACTGAAAGATCGAGGTTTATCGACTAGAGGGGGGTGAATAGGAGATTATCAAATTTTATTTAGATTAGTTGCTTATCATACAAAGGTGAAACAATTTAAGAATGAAGCAATAGATAGCAAATAAGATCCAGCTCAAATGAAGAATAACACAAAGTAAAGAGCTAGAAATGAAGACACAAAGATTTAACCTGAAGTTCAAGTTGTTGGCAACAACTCTATGTCTTCGTTTGGAGAGGCTGAGCACTTAGCTCCGAAGACACACACTACTGCAGAATAGGCTACCAGTGACGAGCCTTAAAAGCCCATTAGTGACGAGCGGGCCGGCCCGTCACTGGTAACTCGTCACTGGTAATGGGATACCAGTGACGGGCGGCTCGCCCGTCACTGGTATTTTACATACCAGTGATGGGCTCTAAATTCCGCTCGTCACTAGTAGCCCATTACTAGTGACGTGCACTTCATTTCCGCCCGCCACTAATATTTATATACTAGTGACGAGCATTTTGGTGCTCGTCACTAGTAACGTTTTCAGGATTTAAAAAAAAATTACACGGTATTTCAGCACATTTACATTAATTACAAATACACATACATACAGTAATATACATTGACTCGTTGAGATACATCTGTTCGAATTGCTGCAATCTTGACACTTGTTCCCCACCCAATAACTAATACTGTATCATCCTATGTATGCAAACATCAATCAGTGTGCAGCATGTACAGTTTCCATGAAGCACATAACAAAAAATAAAATGTTACAAGTCTGTTCTACGATTATATGCTAACAGCAGGTGATATATCCTTATTGCTCGAAACATTGATGCCCAAGGAAATGTTAATATTCTTAGCTGCGGAAACATTGCCATCTTACTTGCGAAGAGATTATCTTCTGCAGAATACAGGTGAGCATAATGCACCTGGCTTTCTTTAGTGGCTCCAGTAATCACAGACGAGACGTTGGGCTAACGAAACACCAAGTTCAGAAGCAATAGTTTTTAGACAGGTTCTGGAAAGAGAAACAAAACTCTCGTTTTAGTATCATTTTAAAAGTACACATCGGATAGGGAGGCAGATTTCATAAGCCCTACTCAGAATGGATCAACTATTGCAGACATACGAGTTAAATCAGCATAAGAAACAAAAATGCAGACCTCGTACTAGTAGCTAGGTCTTTTTTTTGTGTGAAGGATTTCTTGTAAGGAGGGGACATAGATATTCTGTTAAGAAGAAAAGCAGGAATACGGGTATGTAATACAGGGACAACATTTCCAAAATTACCTTGTAATTTTCTAGGGCAAACCTACTTTCAGCAGGTATATTTCCTTTGCCATATTTTCCAGTGAGGTACTGTAAATCCAAATTGTGACTCAGTTCTTGTGACAAAATCATACAAACAGCTGCATACATCAATAAACTGTTTTCACAAATTTTCTGCAAAGACACATTGGTGATAAAAGCAGGGACATACTGCTCAGCTGAATACCAACAATAGTTTAGTGCAAGACAAGAAACAAACTACAATGAACAGGGGGCAAGGGCACTCACAGTTGGGGGGGGGGTGGGGTTGGTTGCCGCTGACATGGGAGGGTGGGGAAGTGGAAGATCCAAGCGCCGGACCAGCACCAGCACCGCTCGTCAAAGATCCGAGCTCCAAGAAGACGAGCAGCACCGCCACAGTGTCGCTAAGGTCGGAGGAGACGACCGTGCCATCAATCTGGTCGGTGCGTACCAGTGCGAGGTCGATCTCTGTCGGACGGGATGACAACGGCCTCGATCTGGTTGGAGGGGAAGACGACGGCCTCGATCTGGTTGGAGGGGAAGACGACGGCCTCGATCTAGTCAAACAGGTCGACCGTGGCCTCGATCTAGTCGGAGTGGAAGATGGGGGGCTCGATTCGGACGGTGCTCTCACCTTGGCCGCAGGTGGTGGTGGTGGCCGTGGTCGCGCGCCACCGCACGCACCGGATCTTGGTGGGATCCAGCAGCGCCGACCCTTCCCGTGGCGCACAGAGGGCAGCGACACAGCGGGCGCACGGAGGGCAGCGACACGGCGGCGGGGCGCTCGCAGAGGGCGGCGACGGGGTGGTGCGCGGAGGGCAGCGACGGGAGGCGCGCGAAGGGCGGCGACGGGGCAGCGTCCGGAGGGCGGCAAGCGGCGGCGCGGGGCTGCTAGGGCAGGGGCACGGGGCGGCGCGAGGCTGCTAGGGCAGGGGCTGCGGGCTGAGGGCGGCGGGCTGAGGGCGGCGGCCGGGGCGACGGGCTGAGAGCGGCGGCGCAGCTAGGGCACGAGGGCAGGCCGGCAGGGAGATTGGGGGAATCGGGTTAAGGGGCTTCGGCTTGGGGGCCTAATTGGCCAACAGGCTCGCTGCTACTGGTGACGGGCGCCTCTTCCTGCACGTCACTAGTATAAAACGTACCGGTGACGAGCGCAAATATTTGCCCGCCACTGGTAACCTGGCCCGGAGGCAGCCGTGAGGAGAACTTACCAGTGACGGACGCAACAGCAGGCCCGTCACTGGTATACCTCATACCAGTGACGAGCTCGATTTTGAGCCCGCCACTGGTAATTGCTGAGTTACCAGTGACGAGCAGGAAAGCCAGCCCGTCACTGGTAAAACTTTACCAGTGACGAGCGTCTTTTTGCACCCGTCACTGGTAAGTTTTTCGGTTATCAATGACGAGCATTTTTGGTGCTCGTCACTGGTAAAGTGGCGCCTATAGCTGTTTCTGCAGTAGTGACACAGTCTTCACATTTTTCTCCTTGAGCCAAGTCCACTAAGTACTTGCTCAATCACTCGTGGCGGATCTTGAGGTGATCCCCGAACCTTCACAAACTGTTGAGGCTGTTCCACAGATTGGAGCTCTTCAACGATGCCTAGCCGGCTAGGAGATGCCAAATCTCCAAGAGTAACAAGTGTTGAACTCTAGGCTTGAAGAAGCTCGTCGAATGAATGCTCAAACAGATTTTAGATCTCTCAAAGCTTTCCTCTCTCAAAATAGATCTCAAGGAGTCAAGAGGAAGGGGAACACACAGTGGAGAGAGTGTCTTTTTGCGCAAAGTGTTCTTACTGCGCCCGCAGGGGTCGGGGACCTTTTATAGCCGCGACTCAGAAAAGAGTCATTGGGCTGAAAGATTCTTCTTCGGTATGACCGGAATACAAAACCGGAAGCACCGGGATTCAACCAACGGTCATATCCTGAAGAGCATCAGATACGTAGCGAAAGTCTTCAACACAAAGTCGGTAGTTCCGAAAAAAACACCGTCACACCGGGATTGAAGATTATACTCCGCAGAGTCACTTCCAGAAGCGATTCCCAGTAGTGCCGACTTTGAAGACGATTAAACCGAGTTTTGAAGAGATGACATATTTTTCTCCACAGAGAAGAAACCTGGTCACTCCGGAAACCAACTCGGTAACACAGCTTCTCAGATAGATCTAAGTCCAGAGAAGATTCTCGGTACCACCGGAAACAAAACCGGTAGAACCAAAGAAAACACACACAAGGGACTTAGTCTAGGGCAACAGACGACTTAAGTGCAGAACAGATTCTCGGTGCAACCGGAAATGAAATCGGTGCAACCGAAGACAAAAACAAACAGGACTTAGTCTGATACAACAGAAGTACATTCCGGAAGCACCGATCCTCAAGAGTAGACATACCAGTTTCTGAAATATGAGATTAGGGCAAACCCTAAACGGCAGGGTTCCCTAACTCTCCGACACAGAGGCCATTATCGGCAGCACCGGATTGAAGACCGGTCATGCCGCAATTGAAGCTCTTCGAGGCTTGAGACGACTAAGTCTTCAACCTCGCAACAGAGGCCAATCTCGGTACAACCGATTCTTCAAACCGGTATTACCGAGAATTACTTTCTGTGTCTCAAAAGAGATTTCAAAGAAGTTCTCTGAGATTTGAGTGAGCATACACGAAGATACTTCCTCTAACCTAGATATCTTTACCCCTCTTAATAGGCGGCTTGTCATATAGACTCAAATGAACACTAGAAAATCTCCACTAATCTTCTAGGTCCAAGCCTTCCTTCATCATCAACTTTTTAGGAGTCGACATCCATTGGTTAAACCAAATACTTGGAGACTAAATACCTGTATACACTTAGTAAACCATTAGTCCCTTAATCATTTGTCATTAATCATCAAAACCCACTAGGGGCACTAGATGCGCTTTCACAAACCAAAGCCTCCAAGACAACTTTTATTGGCTCTAAGCCTATTCACATAGGATATGAAAGGGATCGAACGCCCCTCTCCCTTTACTTTGGTTGACAAAGCCTACGGAGGGGGGGACAGAGGGCTAGTACGAAAGACGAAGGAAACAAGGAGGGTCAGGAGAGCGTGACAGAAGTGGAGAAAGAGGGGTGTGTTCCTTAAACATCAGTAGTTCAGTATTGCTCTCACCTAACCGAATCTCCAGTCATTGCTATACACCCTCTCCCCAAATGCCCTAAGAGTGTCTTCAATATACATGTCACTCATTATCAAGGGCTTGGCACATAAGGTTTACGGTGAAGTGGAAGAGAGAAAGGGGGAGACGAGATAGTGTGGCTGTTACTCCATGAGTAACCAACTTGACATTTATAAGACACTAGTAACAATCAAATGGTTTATTAACAAGACTTTAGTTACAAGAAAACATTTTTATAGCTTTACCAACTCACACCAATATATATACTTATTTATCTAATTATTGAAGAGCTTGTTATCGTCTATGTTGATGATCTTGTATCTCATGCTCTTGGTAAACAAGTTAAGGCCTTTTGGTTCAAAGGAACTTTATAGAAATTTTAGATGATTCTATTTTTTTTTCAAGAATTTTTAGTATAGATATGCTCACACCAATATATACACTTCTTGGTTCGTAGGATTGAAAATAGTATGAATTTTTCTATAAACTACTTTGCCTGAAATTTTAAAAGAAATTTTTTGTTTAGATAAGCCTCTTAAAATTTTTCATTGAATTAAGCATCTAAAAAAAATTTCATTGGTTCTATAGTGAGTATGATATGCACTAACCTTAAAGATATTTTTTATAATTTTTCTACGGTGCGATCAAATAACTTATTTTTATATTTTTAATTTTTATGTAATACAACAATGTCATGCTGTCTAATTTTTATTCTATTCTAACATTACGAGAATCTGTAAATCAAGTAAATCAATTATTCTAGCGTCCATTCCTAGCCTGTAGGTGGGTCCCACTCCACCGTGTAACTGCAGCTTTCCCTTACTTATTATTGTTGCAGAAATGGGAGGGCGTGCGCGGGGCCCACCTCCCATGTGCCCGCCTCTCTCGTACTCTTTCCTACGTTGCCCTGCTCCCAATACAAAGCCTCGCCTCACTAGCTATCCACCTCTTCCTCCCATCTCTTCGCCTCCCCCAAGAAACCATACCAAACAATCTAACGCAGTGCATCTCTTCGCCGATGGACGCGCCCGAGCGGCGGAGGAGCAGCGTCTCCTCCTCGCCGGAGTTCGAGTTCTGGCCCGTCCACGCCAACCCCGCCGCGTCCCCGTCCTGCGCCGACGAGCTCTTCGCCGACGGGGTCCTCCTCCCGCTCCCAGTCCTCCTCCCCAAGATTGCTCGGGATTCCCACTATGCCATTGCCACCCCGGAGCCGGAGCCTGAGCCGGAGCAGGAAGACGCCTCCCTCGCCACCGTCGCTGCTGCCTCCGCCTCCATCGCCTCCCCGGCGCCACCCGCGGCCGCCGGTGGCTCCAAGCGGTGGACGGACATCTTCGCCAAGAAGCCGGCGGACGACAAGGAGAAGCGCAAGGACGGGGCCGGCAGCAGGAAACCGGCCGCGTCCACTGGGGGCGGCGGCGGCGGAGGCTCAGAGCTGAACATTAACATCTGGCCGTTCTCCCGGAGCCGCTCTGCCGGCGGGGGCGGCGGGTCGTCGTCGAAGCCTCGGCCGCCGCCGCGCAAGGCCAGCAGCGCGCCGTGCTCGCGCAGCAACTCGCGCGGCGAGGCGGCAGCGTCCTCCGGCCTGCCGCCGCCTCCTCGCCGGTGGGCGGCGAGCCCCGGCCGCGCTGGCGGTGGCGTGCCGGTGGGCCGGTCCAGCCCCGTATGGCAGATCAAGCGCCCGGCGACCAGACCCTTCCCGGCAGATCAAGCCGCTGACAGGCGTGTTCACCAGAAGGACAAGGCCGCCGGCGGCGGCGGCGGAGGCGGCAAGAAGGCCGGCGTGGGGGGCAGCGGCATGCGGGGCATCAACCTGAGCGTGAACTCGTGCATCGGGTACAGGCACCAGGTGAGCTGCCGCCGTGTGGATGCCGGCGCCAGCGGCCGGAGCCCCGGCGACGGCGGGCTGTTCGGCATCAAGGGGTTCTTCTCCAAGAAGGTGCATTGAGCCTTAAGCTAGCTTGGGCTCTCTGATGACTCATGTAACTTTTCTCCTTTTTTTTTACCTTTTCTTTTTCCTTTTACTATGGGAGCTTTTGGGTGGTTAAATGGATGGATGATGGTATGGTGTGCTTGTGATGGCTGTTAATTTAATTACATGTAATTACCACTAATGACTGGTTTTTTGGTAAGGTTTGAATTGTGGTGATATATATAGTCTAGCACTATGGTTGTAAAATAATCTACTAGTTACTATGGTTATGTTTTGTGAGCATTGTTTGTAGCTTTGTTCTCTGCAGCCGGCACAGATAGGATAGGAAGATGCTTTTGATTACTCTTTTTTTTGTAAGATAGATGCTTTTGATTCAACTCGGAGATATTCCTTCCATATGAGCATGTGCTTATAATTGTGTCATATTTTTTTTTCTGCCTTCTATTTTTAATCTATTACGGGGTAGAGCACATCTAATAGTTGACTTCTTTTGGTATAACGGTACCATATCAGCATTTTGATAGAATACAGAGTGTGATTATTTTTATAGAATAAAAAATCCATTATGCGAATCTTGGTTCACTAATAAACTTTGTAGAGTCTCGGTAACAAACCGAAGAAACAAACCATCGAACTTGTTTCTATCAATTGCGTTTTCACAGTCTCTTCTTTATAAGAACTTATGGAGAAGCTCTGAAGATACTTTGGATAATATCATTGGTCCTTACTGAACTTCAACTGAAGTATCTGAATAATCGGTTATGTTCGTAGCTAATCTAAGATCAGTCGACCAACTATTTCTCATGCTCACTAGTTCGAGGCGCCCTTAGTTACCTTCACGAGCAAGGTCGCGCTCTTCTTTAGAGCTTGTACACAAGGCTAAAGCCACTCGATTTGCTGCTGCACCGGCTGCATTTTCCCCGAGAATATCCTAAAGAATATTACCCACTGTGTTGATCTTCAAAAGGTATATCTTTTTTGCATTAAGATTAAAAGGTTTCCCTCTATTCATTCTGTTCTAATTCTTAAGCATTTATACCATAGGTGGATCTAGGAGGTTCAAAAATACAAATGTTCTCATGCCATAGCATTTGTACCTGACTGCTCAATTCCTATTTCTATGCTATAAAACCGTATTAGACTATCTGTATTGTATTTTTAACAAATTTTAAATTTATAGTTTGGATTTTTTATGTTTGTACGTGATAATGAAATTGTGTGCGTGAAATGTGATACCCCGACAGTAAAATCATGGATCTGCCGCTGATTTATACATGACTAACTACGTAGACCATTCTATTTCATCTTTCCAAAGCACTCGATGGAAGGGAAATGGATTTTCTTATTGTTTATCCTTTTTCTTGTTCTGTATAGAACTATGAGAATGGTTGATGTGACACGAGTAAAAGTGGACGGGACGTCGAGCAGTACATGTGCAGTGCACGCCAGGATACCAATACACCCTCTTCTGCCGCCACCCGCCTCTATGCCCTGTTGTACCATATTATTTCCATCATTGTTAGTAGAGACATAAATAAATTCGGAAAGAGTGAATTGCACAAAATCATCACAATTGAGGCTAGAGTTCAAAAAACACTGGTTTTTATTTTTTTAACTAAAAACTACAGATATTTGGGACACCCGTTGCAGATTGCACTGAACGCTCAGTAACCGCTCGTTGACGCCCGTTCTGACTAGTGGGGCCCGCCCATCAGGCTGACGTGGCTCGGGGTAACGGCTCACAAGCAACGGACGTTAGGCGGCTCGGTGGGGGCGGTTAAGTGGCGACGGTCGGCCCCTTTCTCTCCCGTGCTTCTTTCTCTCTCGCTCGCTTTCTGTTCCCGCCACCGCCACCGACTCGCCCGTGCTCCGCTGCCGCATCGACGCCACCGCTGCTGCTGTCCGCCATGGTTTCCTGGAGCGACGGAGAGAGCATCACTGGCGGCTTCGACTTGGATGAGGATGTGAGTCCTCTTCTCTCTGTTAGGGTTAGAGTTTGGGGCGATTTGGGAATTTTTTATTTCGAGCTCCAATTAAATCGATTTTTGTCCTTGTGCTGCTGTCTTAGGTCCCCGACACCATCTATGACCCCGATTATTGTGGCATAGCCACGGATAATCCACGCCTTTGCAACCATTACGGCAAGCTTGAGAAATTTGTTGCCTTCGAAGGTATTGACACGGGGAGGAGGTTTCTGGGCTGTGCAGATCATATGGGTAATATGTGCTAATAGAGTAATTACTGTAATAGCTTGATTGATCTATTTCCTGAGTTTAGTTCTGTTAATTTTATAGGAAGGAATTAATTGTGGATTTGTAAAATGGGTTGATTTAGAGTAGCCAGATGCACTAAAGAAAGCACTAACAAAGTTTTGGGATTTATATGAGGAGAGCAAAAGTGCTAGAATTCGTGATAATCTTTTTCAAACTGAAAAGAATTACCAGCTTGCAGAAGACAAGATGCTTCTAGAGATCGAACTGAATAGGATTCAAGATGAGCTGAAGAAGATATTGGAGGAGAAGAAAACTGAAGAGGGAAAGAGTAATCTGGAAGAAACTCTAAAGTTGCAAGCAGAGAAAGAAAGGGATGAACTCAAGAAGGCAGTGGAGCCGAAGGAGATTGTAGAGGCAAAGCATATGGCAGAACTGATGCGGTTGAAGGCAGAGCAAGAAAGGGATAAGCTGAAGGAGGAGAAGAAGAAGCTGGAGTATTGCATTGCAGATCTACTGAATAATGCAGAATTGAACAAGGAAAAGCTTAAGAAGATCAAGACAATTTGTGATGCTTAAGATCTTGTTGTAGTAATGATGTGCAAGTGATGTTGTAATGAATTTTGTAGTAATGATGCTTAAGTTCATGTTGTAGTGAAATTTATTGTAATGATGTTGTGCAAGACTACTATTTCTATGTCATAGTGAACCTTCTGAACTTGTAAAATTGTGAAAGTTCTACCACATTACATAATTCAGCAAGTCTCACATTACAACCACATTACCAAAAGATACATCAGTATCACAGAGTACTCCAGTATCACATGAAATGCATTATAACCACATTAATCAGTCCTTCCACTTGCTGTCAGATATTCTATCATCCTTGAGGTGGCCTTTCTCTTTCTCTTTGCAGCAACTGGTGCATCAGAGGAAGTACCTTGTGCTGGTCTTGGAGCAGAGAAGGCACCTCTTGGACCAGCTGGTCTTGGAGCAGAGAAGGCAGCTCTTGAACCAGCTGGTCTGGCAGCTTGTGCTGGTCTTGGAGTAGAGGGAGAAGCTTGTGCTCTTGGACCAGCTGGGCTGGCAGCTTGTGTTGGTCTTGGAGCAGAGGAAGCAGGAGCTGGAGTTTGAACTGGTAATGGAGCAGCTCTTGGAGCAGATGAAGGGCCAGCCTCCTCCTGTAGGCTGCTTCTATTTACCTGCGTTAGAAAGATGAAGTTGCATGAACAATTCAATTGTACAATTGAATTAAACAAGGTAATATGTTACCTTATGTTTATTTTTTCTCATCTATAGCTCTGGCCTCAGTTGAATCGTACAGTTAGTGTATCTATGCCCTTGTTTTTTGCAGTTACTGTAAGTAATTGTCCTCATTCTTGAAGTATCCTTAGGTGCTGGTTTTTCAAACTTCCCTTTTCTTCTTTTGTTTTGCTTTCTGCTAAGCTGTTCTTTGAAAACAGGTGGATCAATGTCCTGGGTGTTTGTCTTTGTCCAAGAATCAGAGCCAGGGACAGGGTAGATCATGGGATTGTAAGCTTCCATGTACATGGGCTTCTTGAGGAAATCATGGACATAATCTTTCGGGTGCTGTTTTGCCTTGTATATTGTAGAAATGGCATGATTGCAAGGTAATCCAGTCATGTCCCATTTCTTACACCCATATGTCTTGGCTGCCAAGTTTACAGCATAGGTTTTCTCTTCACTGGTCACTTGCCACAGCCCAGGTCTAGCACACACAGATTTGCATAATCTAGAGTATTTCTTGGCCTCTTCTAATTTCTCAGAGTAAGTTGGGGTGATCTCTCATCTAGCATTTTGTGCACCAGTTCTCTTTTCATGAAACCTAGACATCAACTTTGTTCTTATTCCATCAACCAGAATCACTATTGGTTTGGACCTAACATCTAGGATCATTCTGTTGAAAACCTTACTTAGATTGTTCACAACTAAGTCAGTTTTGCAGTTATAGTCCATGGCTTGCCTAGCCCAAGTATGAACAGGAATGTTACTAAGCCATTTCCAAGCATCCTCAGACTCTTTTTTGAGATTTTCCATTGCAACATCAAAGCCATGCCTAGTATAAGAATAACTAGCTGCATCCACGTATTTCTTAAGTTCTGCTCCCCTAAAATCAACTGTTTGGAAGTTTGCATAAATATGTTTAAGACAGAATCTTTGAGGGCAATTGGAAAATACTTGGTTAATTGCATTAAGCAGGCCCTGTTTGAACAATTAATAAAGCTAAGAATCTGGTAATGCATGGAGTAACAAACAATTAAAAACAACACGGTGTATAGATACTAACCTTGTGCCTATCTAAGATGATAGTGTAGTGCCCAAACTGCCCTGACTCTCCCCCAATAGCATACTTCAGCTGTGTTAGAAACCAGCACCAGCTAGCTGTCTCCTCCTTATCAACAATCCCAAATGCAATGGGATATATATTGTTGTTCACATTCCTTCCAGTGGTAGCCATGATTTGGTGTCTAGTTGTGAGCTTAATGAAACAACCATCTAAACCTGGATTATTCAAATTATGAAGTTAGGGCAAAAACCAAATGACAGATTAGAATTTGAGATAATAACACAATGAGTAAATTACCTATAAATGGTCTGCACCCTTTGAGAAATCCTTCCTTTGCCCCATTGACACATAAAAACAACCCATGGAATCTAGGGTTTCGACTTGGATGGTCTTGTAGTACTTTTGTAGTGACAATGCATCTGCTTCCAGGGTTTGTATCAATGACTGTCTGCAGATAATCTCTTAACCTTGTATATTGTTTCTTCTGATCACCTAATACCACCTTAAGTGCTCTATTCTAAGCCTTGTAGGCCATAGACTTTGGCACTTCAACTCCATACTGCTGCATAGCCATGTCAATTATGGTCTGAATTCCAGTGCCAGGATCTGTTCTTATGGTCTGTTCATATGTTTTGGCCAGCCATTTTGAAGAAAGCCTTCTTCTGAGCACATGACAATTATCCTATCCTTGTAATTTCTGTGATACTTGAAATTCCTCAACTGTGCTACGTGCAAATTAACAAAAACTCTTCTGAACTGGTAAAAATATGTGAAACACATCTTCTTCACCAATTGCTCATGTGCCTGAAGCCTTGTCTCATCATACCACTTCCTTGGTTCCCTCTTCTTTGCCCTGCTCTTCCTTCCTTTAGGCAGTACAAATGATAACACTTCATTTTCATCATCATCCATGGCATCCAAATCACTAGGATTGATGTCTTCATTAGATGAGGGCACAAAATCAGGCCCAACATTAGTTTCTACACTTGAATGTGATCTCAAAGTGGGGCCTTTTCTCACTGGCTTCAACTTTTTTGCAACTGGCTCAGGTTCTTCTTCCAAATTCTAGTCTGACTCATCAAAAATGTCTTCCACATCTGTATCACCTTCACAATGTAGCAGTGGATCATCTCTTTGCCTCTTCATCTCTTTCATCTTCTGAATTATCTCATTTTCTTCTTCCCTGCTCTTTTCTTCATGCTCATCAGGTTTGTACTCTCCCATGTCATACTCAATGCTGTCAGATGAATCAGAGTCATAAACCTCTTCTGAATTATCTTCACAAACCTCTTCTGGAACTACTACAAGCTTATCCTTCTGCAAATTGTTGTTCTGTTGAGTGCAAAGATTATTAGCCATTGAACTATATTGAATTTTAAAAATAACCCCTTCATCATCAATTGCATACACGTCCCCTTTTTTACTAATAGGGACTTGTTCTTCACAAATATCTCCCCTGTTCAAATCACAAGGGGTTGCTGCTTCGCCCTTCATAACAGTCAAATTAAGGATCCTTTTATCCTCATATTTGAGTAGCATTTCCTCAACCTTTGCCATGCCATCAACAATCTCCAACCCTGCCACACCTTTACCTTCCTCCTTGACATAATAAATGTAATCAGACAAGCCATAACCTTCTGTCTCAATCAGTGCTAACAAATTCAGATAAGTGATGTCCGAATTGTCGGGACCCAAAATCCATAATAGAGAGCTTTAAGTAAAATCATCCACTAAGTCGAAACGTCAACCCCGACCTCAACCCTTGGGTGTCAATTCCAAGAGGAGTGGAGTGATATGGCTTCGAATAGCCCGAGACGTCAACCCCGAACTCGCTCCGGTAAACAAATGCACGGATTGAGTAGGGTGATCTGGTCTCCTCACTCTTTTCCTACTGAGCCGGAACGTCAATCCCAAACTCGTCCCGTCAAATTAATGCTCGGCTGGAGTAGGATGATATAGCTCCCAAGCTCTCAGTAGAAGAGTCACTTCACATGGGTGATTAAACCTAACAACTCTATGATATAGACTCTGAAACCCTACCCGCACCATGTGCTTCAATAACATACACGCAAGGCACATGAGGCAGGTGAGAACATCCAGATACCACAGCAGTAACTCTACGACAGAAACTGCAATATTATAAGTTCTTGAAACTTAACAACATATTCACACATAGGATCCGAAGATCTAAATCCAACTACACAGCGGAAGAGTAATTAAGGCTACGAGGCCAAAAGGTTGGGCCAAAAGTGGCAGCAGAACAAAATGAACTGCCAAACCCCAGGGGCAGGACCACTGCCTGGGATCTCTAGTGACTAGTCGTCGTTGGCGTCGATCTTTACGTAGAAACCACCCTCAGAAGGGATGGTTTCCTCTGCAAGAAAAATGTCAACGATAGCAGAGTGAGTACAAAAATTGTACTCAGCAAGACTTACAAGGGGAAAATTAGTAATAAATGCACCGGTATCAATAAAAGGGTAATTGTGGACTCTTTTGCAGAAAGCCAGTTTACTTTTAACAATATTAGTTAAGTAGATGAAAGTCGACTACTGGAATACTTTTTAAAAGGGGGTGAGTCGAACACTTCACGATCCACTCTATTGCAGACCACCGAACACATAAACCCTCGATTCTTCCTCAACCACCCTGGGAGGAAGCAATCGCTACACCTCAACCTTAGAGTTGGCAAGTTTTAGATTTAATGTTGTAGTTGTCTAATTCGATGCAGGTAATCACCAAGTTGTCCATAATCGGGGACACGGCTATTCGAATAGTTCAAACCCTGCAGGGGTGTATATCTTTACCTACACGTATCGATCGTCTCTTAGCGCTAGACCAAGGACACACTTTCACGAGGTGTGCTAGCAGAGTGTGATCGAACACGACCGTTACAATGTTTTCGACCTAAGTATGAGCCACCCTTACGGGCCATGCCATGTACATCAGTTCGGCCGCAACTGCGACACGGTCCCATAAGTTGTGAATCGAGGTACATCCCGGTCTCCCAGACCGTGTGTCCACCCCACCCTTATATTGAGATACCACACCACATCCCCTTTTTCACGCACACGGCAAATGGAAACGGCAAACTAATGCAGCTCATACTCTAAGTCTAGGTAAATTATTTAGTCGTGGGTGGTCCATTATCCTACCCGTGTAGAAGTACGTAATTCTTGGGTCAATATACATCGGAAACCGGTGCTTGTGGGAAAACGAGACAACCCACCATGCTCCCAGCCATGGCCTCTCGTTTAACCCGGTAATTATTAGTCAAGTTCATTAGACAGTTCCCGGTGAACACCCCCTACCACCTAACCCATCTAGAGTGTTTGTGTTTCGTCTGCCTTCATGTCTAAGCATGTTTAAGCATCAATAATTATATAAGTAGCTTAGAAGCAATAACTAAACTACTCTAAATAGGTTGGGAGGGTGGTGGTGTTGATTGAGCGACAAAGTAAGTTCATGCAAAGGAATATGGTTAATACTTAATGAAAAGCAGAATTTGAACGCATGCGATAACGAATTTGAAAACAAATAGTACTTTGTGAATATTAGGTGTTTGCAATATGTTCAAAGGGGCTGCTTACATTGCTGCGCATGATCCGATATCTTCTCAGGATGTTGCTCGTAACTCACATCCACTCCGATGTCTACCCAGAAGAAGCAAAAACATCGAAAAAGATAATTCGATAAGCAAGGATTGAACCGCAGCATGATGATGACGTGGAATGCATGTCATGGTATAATATGCTTAAAACAAGAACTAATGCATCATGAATCGATTTAATCAGAGTTTCGATGCTGGAAGCATCGAATTCCGAACGATTTCCGATGATAGAGAAATAACTGGAGTTATTGGTTTAATTGTGTTCAATTTCGTTGGGAAAGCAATATGCACGAAAACGGCATGAATGAGTCGCATTAATTTTCATGCATAGGTGGTTATATCATTCATGTTTTTCCGACTTAGGATGCATGAATCCTAGCGTTTCTAATTCTTAATGGCTTTTTAGAAATGTTTCAGGTAAGCCTAAAAATGTAATATCATCTTGAAGAGAAAGGGAAAACATTTTGAAATTGTTGATGCATTAACAATCTATTGCCTATGGGGTTAGGGTCAAAGCCCACCTAATTATTTTTGATGGGTTGAATCGGTCACTTATGGATGTAGGTGCCCTGAGATGGGTCGAGCTTATGTCCAAAGAATGGGGCTCATGTCTAAAAGACTATTTCACATACCGAGCGAAACTAGTATATGTTTAACTTTACTTAACTAGGTGAGGCCCACTCGTCAACCGATTTTCTTCCTCTCTTTTTTTTACATTTCTCTTTTCTTCTCTCCTCTTTTCTTTTCTTTTCTCTTCTTTCTCTTCTTTTCCTTTTTTTCTTCCTTTCTTTTCTTTTCCATCCGGCCACTCACCCGACCGAGCCCCCTCCTCTCTTTGCCTTTTCGGCTTCCTTCTCCCTAGCGCCATGGCTCCGGTCCTCCGATGTCATTGCTTCTCCCTCAGACATGCTACCGCCGCCTTCCCCGGTTCGCCGCCTCGCCTCCCTTCTCCGGGTGCGCCGCCCTCCTTGGGTTGCCCCATTGGGCCCGCTCAGAAGGACGCCGCCCCCATGGATTGGCGCCACCTACTCGGATTTAGGGTCCGGGATGCCGCCGCCGAGCGCCTTTGGGACCCCCCTTCTTCCCCCGAGTACCTCGGGTCCACCGCGCCTCCCCATGCCGCCGCTCCGCCCGGCTCTGGATCCGCTGCCGCCTCGAGCCCTAGGTCTCGGGCTTACCGGTGCCCATCGTGGCGCTCGGTTTGCCGCCGCCTGCGACTACCCCAGGGCCTTGAATTCCTCGGCCCAACCATCTCCACCTGCTGTCACCGCCGCCGGAGGGCGGTGGAGTTGGTCGCCACCGTAACCGCGGCGGTGGCGGTTCGCCTCCAGGTAAGGTCCCCACTTCCCCTTCTCTATCCCATTCCCTTTTGTTCTAGGGTTTTGCCATGGAACATCCAATTGCTCCCCTTGTATGTATGTGTATAAGCTCATCTGTTGTCTTATTATTTACTTGAGATGCTGATGCTTGAGGTCATGTCTATGAGATGCATATATGCTGATGTTTTCAGCCATGCTCTTGCTGCTTGAACACATATTTTTTTTGATGACTATACTTGCCTTGGTTTGGTATCTACATGCATCAGTTTATTAATCTAAGACAGAACAAAGAACAGATGCTATTACTTGGTCCAATTGGTTTACTTTTGGAATTCTTTTATTTGAGAAATGAGAGAGAAGAAATCTTGACAAGAACAGATACTGTGCTTGTTTTGCTATCTACATGTGTCAGCTAATTAATCTGAGAAAGAACAGAATTACACTTGATTCTTGCTATACATGTTGGTTGGTTAAACTGAATTGGTAGATATTATGCTTGGTTTCAATTTGCTAAAGATGATGCCTTCGTATCTGTCGGCGTAGAGACGCCTCTAGCGGTGGTCCGGAGGGACCCCCTTTGGAATTCGGCCCAG